>NW_023612904.1:0-53549 GCF_013339725.1 Rhipicephalus microplus | reverse complement strand
GGCGCACTCGGCTGCACGAGGTTTGACTGACCGTGTGCCGGGTAACGCGTCGTCTCCTGGGCGACCTGAGCCTCTCTGCTCGTACAACGAGATATGCAAACACCACTATCTGTCAAGAAGACTGCTGCCTCTACCACACTCCTCGCTGTGCAGGGCCCAAGCTGTTACTCTCCGAATGCTGCAAACAAACACTTACCCGAGCCCTGCGGCACAGCACACAATGTACCCTGAACGGTTTCCAAGCCCGGACTGCCCCCTGTGTGGTGGTTATGCGGACTTCGAGTATGTACTGTGGGGCTGCGCCTCTGCCGGCCCCCCTTTCACCCAAGAGGAAATGAAGCGACTCATTAAGGCCTAGGACCAGACCTCTCAAATCCTGGCCGTCCAGAGGGCCCGCGCGAGGGCCGTCAGGTTTAACCTGATGGTCCCCGAGTGGGCCTAGCCAGGTGACGCTGAGTTTACTCGCGTCTATTGTGGACCGAATAAAGTTGTTTCACTGACTCACTCACTCTCTACCAAATATCAAACGTAAAGGACAAAATGCCAGCGAACAGGTCGGCAGTAAAACAAAGAGAAAAGAGAACGGCCGAATCGATGAGGAGAAACTGATTTTGACCCCCAGATTATAGGGGAAGAAGGGAGGGCGGAACTCGGAAGTGCTTGTAGGTCAAGCCTTCGATATGAAGCACGTCGTCGTTTATAACGAGTGCCCGGGAATTAATCGATGTCCTCGGTGCTCACATATGCATCATCTCATGTGTCCCCTTCCTCTTCCTTGCCTCCTTACTCGCCACTCGAAGGAGTGGGAGGCTCTTCAGCGTCAGAGACTATGGACTCGCAAGAAAGGTTAAGGATGCTAGCATGACACAACAATCCTGCTTTCGCTTCGACGTTCGTGAGCATGATGGGCGCCAGAAGAAGTAAAGAGAATGATTGATCAATACGAAAGTAAAACAAGAAATGAACATTGGAGTGTGAAATATAGTAGACTTGCCGTTTTAGTTCGAGCATGTCCTTTGGGTACAAGATAGATACGACCCTCTGAACTTTTGCGCGTAACTTCCACATAGAGAACGAACTCTCTAAGTGCAGGGAATGACACTAAGTAGTTAACAGCACAAGAAAAAGAAAGGTTACATTAACATTCTTTATCAAGACTGTCTCAAATGGCCATAGTATTTCTAAGCAGTTTGATTGAATTGCTGCATATTAGTAAATAAACAAAAAACTTGAAGATTAATATTTATCAACTTGTGTACTTTCATCTTGAGAATACAGTAGTTCCCTTTAATATTCATCTTTTTGGGCTAGTTGAGGAACCTTTTTGGCTCCGCATGACAGATCAATTTTAGCAATGCTAGTTTAGGCTTCGAGATAATAGGCGTGGAAATAAAAAAGAAGTTAACAACGGGACAGAAATGTGATTCTTCTTGTTCCTTAAAATTTGCAGTCAGTTTTTCTTGGATTTGCAGAGTTTGCTTAGAATAATTAGTTACATATGGTGTCGAGGGCAGTGCTGAGGAACCATTCTTTGGTATCTGTACGTGCGGCTCCAGGCAGTCACCAATACTTCTTAAAAAAGAGACAGCCACAATGCCATAGCGCCGCAATAGCATTCTCCGCGCCTAGACTTTCAACATGCATGAAAGTGCTTGGAGCCTTGGCAATTAGAAAAACAAGGTTGCATTTCACTCCGTTCGACTCCCTTCAGGAGCACTCTTGTGCATTAGAGTACACATGTATGCCCATTTACATTGTTCTCTGCAATGATTCGTGCTGTGACACAAAAATATATACAGTATTAGTATTGAAGCGGACACGCAGAAAAAGAAGAACGAGAACAACATAAACACCAAAACTGGCTCGTATCATTTGCGACTCAGTGTTTTTTGTGTGTGTTTAGTAACAATCAAGGTGAGTCACCGCTTGCATTTGCGAGCTTCATTCTTTTGAGTGAGAATTTGGCGCATTCAAAGTCCCTGCTGCTATAAATTTCCCTTGAGAGGAGGAGATAGTGTTGGGCTACAGGAACAGTCAGAAGCCGTTGTACTTGCGGGGTCTGACTTCGGATGAGAGGTCGTGAATTCTACTATACAAAAAGAAAGAAGGGTGCCGAACAGATGCGGCAGACATCGGCTGCAGGGGGTCGTAATTCTCAGAAAAAAAAAGAATGTGACTTCTTGTCAAAAGGTGTTTTTGTTGAAGTACTCACGCTACGCTAACTCGAATGATATTCGAAAAAAAAAAAACGTAACTGCCTAAAGAAAAAGAGTGTGAAAGAAAGCTTTAAAGCATAATTGTGGAGGTTGTGTTCTTCAGCATGGAGACCAAAAGGCGGAAATAACGAGCTGAATTCAACCCTAATTAAGCAATTTTTGGAGCATTGATCGTAATGTAGATAGCTCACTAAACTGGTCACGTGTGTACTTCATCGCTTTTACAGTATCATAAAACTGGACACGTAGCGCGTAGGCAGGATAACAGTTAGTCATTAAGGGTAACTGACTGGATTCCCAGTGAAGGCAGCGAATGACGGGGAAAAAGAAAGTGAGGTGGACAGTTGAGATTAGGAAGTTTTCGGGCATCTGCAACTTTCCTAATCTCTAGTGGCAGCAGCAAGGTGGCAGCAGCAAGCACAGGAATGAGTTGACTAGCGGAAGATGGGAGAGGCCTTTGCCCGGCAGTGGCCGTAGTCACGCTGGTGATAATAATGATGATGATGATGATTATGATGATGATGATGATAATGACAACCAATATTGATGAATTTCTGTGCAAGAGAACGAACGTCCGAGGGCTTCCCGTAATCTCAATGTCGTGCGATGCTCGTCTGCACTTAAACTGAAACTTCTTGTGCATTATACCCGCAGTTCGCTTTAATATGTTTTCTACTTTTGTGAGGCGTGGAAAAAAGGAAGAAGCTTTGAAGGTTGCTTTTCATGAAACCATGTCTCCATGCAAATTATGATACCAACGCAAGCGAGGTTCACGCGAGGTTCAGGGAAACCCATCCACGTCCACGTCAGCTTCGGACTTTGGCTTGTCTGTGCTCAACCTGCTGGGGTGTTCTTGGCTGAGGATTGAGTGGTTTTAACTTTCTGTCTTACAGTCCAATTCTATAGTCTATCTGTTTCTGAGTCTAGCCATATCTCTAGTGCTCGTGTCGACTACTTCTCCAGGCCAGGCGCGATCCGTCTGGTCAGCGTCCCTGCCGTGTAATGAGTTACCGCGAGACTCCTTTTTTCGCAGTGGTATCGACAGTATTACCGTGGCACTGGTACCTACAAATGGAGGCTTCATCAGACTTACAAACCCTCAGAAGGTTCAAAAAAAACTTAAGACAACTTCAAACCATTTCCAGACAATCACAGATGTGCGCCCACCTCTTTTGCTGCTACGCCGGTGAGTGCTTTTATTCCGCTTCCCCTTGCATGTACCAAAGGCCTTGTACGGGGAGTCGACTCCAAGCTGAGTCCAGCTGAGACCCTAGACAGGCTCTCTGGAGCAGGCGTAATTTCAATTTACCGGTGTAATCGCCTAGTCGACAACGAGAGGGTACCAACCGAATCTGTCATCGCGACATTTGTGGTCACAAAATGCCCGTCAGAAATAAAATTATGGCCACTGATCTTCCGAGTAGAACCCCTCGCTTCTCGTCCGATTCAATGCAAGAACTGCTGGAGATTCGGCCACAGTGCGGAAGGATGTAAATCTAACGTTCGTTGTAGCACCTGCGGAGAGAGCCATCCTTCAAGCAAGTGTACTGCAACAGCGGAAAAGTGTTGTCTCTGTGGGGGTGGTCACTGCGCCGACAACTCTCACTGTTCCGCTCGTTCCCGGGAGGTTCAAATCCTAGAAGTTACTGACCGCCGCCGCTGTTCTCGAAGGGAAGTCATTAACATAGTTAGAGACAGGGCTTTTGGATATTCTGGTATTACAGCGCGCTGCACTTCCAGTATGGACTCAAACCTATCGCAGGCTATTGAAACTGCTGTGGAAAAGGCAGTGAGGAAGACAATGGATAAACTCATATCTAACCTTTCCGACTGTTTGATGCAAATTCTTTCAAGTCAGATTGGACAAACAGTACAGGCTAGTACAGAACCTGCAGTATGAGACATTACCAGCGATGCCACACAGCTACGCAATGTAGTGTTGGACGAACCACCTGCATCCGCAGGCAAGGCTAAGCAGTCAGGAACACAGGTGCACTTGGACCGACATTCGCCTCAGCTGAGCACAAGTACTGCTACAGATATGGAACTCGATTTACGAACTAATAAACGTACCAGATCGCCTATCTTCACCGATCTCAAGCCCAAATTTAAACGGAATGAATCAGCTATTTCGCATGAAGATGCTAAGAAGGGCACGACATGCGCCTCTGTGATGCGCTCAACACCATAGGTCAGTTGAGGGTGTTACAGTGGAACTGCTGTTCTATATTCTAAGCCTCAACCGACTTACATTGTTTTTGCAATAATTATAATCTTGATATTATAATTCTCCAAGAAACTTGGCTCAAACCAGACAAAAATTTTCATCCTGCAGGTTTTTGTTCTTTTCGATTAGATCGCCCATCACGTGGTGGTGGTTTAATAATCCTTGTATTAGGTAAATTATGCCATAGGGCGGAAACTTCTTTCAGAATGTTAGACTTAGATTGTGAAACATTAGCATTAGACTTGTGTCTCCCCGGATACCACCCTTTTTCAATTGTAAATTGTTACTTCCCCTCCGGTGTGCAGAGTACGCGTTATCTTGACAGCGTTTTGTTATCATGTAGAAAGGAAATTTCACTCACGGGAGACTTTAATTCACATCATTTGTCTTGGGGTATAAGGACAGATTTTTGTGGTAGGCAACTATGGGAATGGACTATTGAACACAACCTCTCCTGTCTGAATAAAGGTCATGTAACATTTGTCCGAGGTCAAACTAGCTCAGTATTGAATTTAACGTTTTGCTCCAATGCAATCAAGGTTTTGTCATGGGCTGTTCTTAATTCAGCAACTAACAGCGACCATCTTCCATTAGTTTTTGACATTACTTGTCCAACAATAACTTTAGATCAGCCAAAACGCACATACATCAACCGTAGCAAATTTGAAACCTGCCTCCATTCTGCCATTTCCAAGCTTGGAAATGCCAGTACTAAGGAGATTGCATATACGACTGGTTCAATGCTGGAGAGATCTAGAAAAAATTCCGAATTTTCTGTTACATCCAATAAACGGTCCTCCTCTCGTTGGTGCAATGATGAGTGTGCACGCGATTATAGAAGACGAAAAGTCGCATGGAAAAAACTTCTTCTTAGTGAGAGCCCAACAAACTGGAAGGACTATCAATTCCTTGCTGGCGTATTTAAGCGTACAGTGAACCGCGCGAAAGAAGAATACGACAGTAGACAATTTGATTATCATGCTAAATCTAAAAATAAGCGGGCTTTGTTCACTTATCTTCGGACAAGAAAAGTACTGCCAGCACCTATAACGTTGCAGTCATCTGTCTTGACGCCGGAAGAAATTAACACCTCTCTAGAAGACATAGCGCAAGGTTTAGAACGCCGCTTCACTGCTATTTCTTGGCCATTCAGTCCGTTCTGGTAAACTTGCATGAATTTCCAGAAGTTTCTTTAGCTGAATTAAGTCAGACTATTATGCTTAACGAGGACGGCTCCCAGACCAGATTGGATTACGAACTCTATGTTGAAATGTTTACTCCAGGAATCGCCTAATCTTTTGCTAGAACTAGTGAATTATTCGTTAGGGAACGCATTGATACCTCCAGAATGTAAACTTGCCAAAATTGTATTGTTGCAAAAAAAATGAAAATGATGTACACACGTTGGATAACATAAGGCCGATCGCACTGACATCAAACTTAGTGAAAGTGGTTGAGAGAATCATGAATATACGAATAAATCAACTTATTACTACGAGGTCAATTCTAAGTCCCTGTGAAATTGGGTTCAGGGCTAATTGTTCAATTGGGGATGCCCACGTTGATTTAGAGAGTCGGCTTCAGTTAGCTCGGCTACATAAAAAATATGCATTTTTAGTTACTTTAGACATCGCTAAAGCATATGATTCCGTGGAGCACAGTATTTTGATAGATCGATTAAAATACCTTGATTTTCCATCATACATAGTAGCGTGGGTTCACAATTTTCTTGCAGACAGTAAATTTTATTGCTTTAAAGATGGGTTTTATCATCTACTCATACCCAAACGAGGGGAGTACCGCAAGGCGCGGTGCTTTCCCCGGTGCTATTAAATTTACTAATGAGCACCATTCCACGTAAATAGGATATATTAACTTATATTTATGCAGTTGATATCGCATTTTTTTGCAATGGCAGATAACATTCAGACCTTATATGAACGGCTGCAGACTTACCTTAATATATTGGAGAGCTGGCTCGATAGCGACAGCTTTTTACTTAATCCGAGTAAATGTGCCCTCCTTGTTTTCCCGCTGCAATACCCTGTGAATATCTCTCTGTCTTACCATCATGAGGATATACCACAGGTGGAATCTGTTAAATACCTTGGAGTAATTTATCACACATCGCTTAAATGGCGACTTCATATCGATTATATCGCCGGAAAAGGTGTGCATGCCATTGGCATATTACGTAGGCTAACCAATTACCGCATAGGTATGAGAAGAGACACATTCGTAATGGTATATTGCATGTACGTTCGTCCCATTTTGGAATTTGCTTGTGTACTTTTCTTTGGAGTTCCAGCTTACAAGTTGCGGCCTCTAATTCTTCTGGAAAGAGAAGCTTTGCGCTTATGCCTTGGCCTTCCCAAAACAGTTGCCAACAATGTGTTGTATCTCGAATCGAGGGTCCCTCCGCTTTCTTGTAGAATTCGCCTTCTGACTGTTCAGATTCTTAAGAATTTATGAATCACCATTACGACATTCAGAAACAGCCTTTATTTCCACCCCCAAATCATTTTTTGCTGCTAGATGGCTGCGATTTCACACGCCACAAATTATATTTGTGCAAAATTTACTGGAGCCTCTAAACGTACGTATATGCGACATCATGCCTAGTCGTGATAATTTAGCCCCGGTGGAAATTTAATTCGACGACATTTTTCCTAATAATGCCAAATTACTTCCCCATAACATTTTGGATGGTTTACTACAAGATCACCTGCACCGTATTACAACGAACGTTATTCTTGCCACAGACGCATCGCACTACGACGAAAAGTCAGGGGTTGGTATTTTCAGCCTGACTTTAAATTGGATTCGTTCCCTTCGACTACCCGATTTCATACCCGTTTTTGTGGCTGAGTTCGCCTTACGCAAGTTAGATGCTCGCCTTACGCAAGTTAGGTGCACCAATTACATCAGCTGTCATAATAACAGATTCCCTATCTCTCTGTGCGGCCCTTTCTGTTGATGCTGATAATCACGTAACAAAGGCGTTCCGTGCACTAGTACCTGCGCATTTGAAAAAAAGTATGATTAGTTTGGGTGCCTGGACATAAAGGTTTGTTTCTAAATGAAATAGCCGATTCCTTAGCTAAGTCGTCAACCAGCCAACCAATTCTACCGCTCTGTCCATCATCCGCTTATGTGACTGCTTCTCGATTCCGCAGACGTACGCTTATGCAAGTCTTTAAAGGTTCTGCACAAACAAACTCTACATAATATCACCATTTATTATATCCCTGGCGAAGAGACTTTTGCCGCACTCGAAAACAAGAAGTAGCTATAACAAGGCTGAGTTGCCGGGTACCAAATCTAAATTTCTCTAAACACAGGTCTGCTCAGGCATCTTCGCCACTTTGTGTATTCTGTGATGAACTGGAAACAATAGACCATTTCTTTTTGACCTGCAGGTGGTTTAACACATTATGAAAAACTTTATTAGAAATACCTTTACGTGGTATTGGCATGGACTTATCTCTGCCTGTCATTTTGTCTTTTGGAGATTTCATTTCTGGTTTCTCTAATGCGACAGTATGCGCGGCCGTCCGGGACTATATCGATGAAACTAATATTTTGACTAATTAACCAGTTTCATTATCCTAACAGGTCTACATAATTATATACGTATAAAATCAGATTATTGCTCTATTCTAAGAATAAATACGTTTATGTAAATATTTGTATGCATTACATTAGGCACCACACTTTCCTAGGCTATCAGGCCCCGCCGCGTTGGTCTAGTGGCTAAGGTACTCGGCTGCTGACCCACAGGTCGCGGGTTCAAATCCCGGCCGCGGTGGCTGCATTTCCGATGGAGGCGGAAATGTTGGTGGCGTGTGTGCTCAGATTTGGGTGCACGTTAAAAAACCGCAGGTGGTCGAAATTTCTGGAGCCCTCCACTACGGCGTCTCTCATAATCATATGTTGGTTTTTGGACGTTAAACCCCACATATCAACCAATCAATCAATCCTAGGCTATGGGTAAACTTTCTGTGAAACCTCCATCATTCCAAATCTGAACAGTAAATTTTGAAACCACTCGATTCTTGACCAATCCCCGACAGTGGGCATGCGCCACTAACAAAAGGACAACAACAACAACAACAAATTAAAAAGGGGAAAGATGGTGGGGTGTATATTGTAGCAGTGAGTCCTCTGAACATTCGCTTGTGGATGGCTTTTGTCAATACCGGGTTCACATCATGATTGAGACTAGAGCGTTGGTGGTGTTTTTTTCGTTTTTTTTTGCTGTGTCGCCTGCACGAGAATCGACGTCTATAATCTTGAGTTTTGATCTCCCACGTGATCGTAATTATGTGATTTTATATTGGGCGCCTCAAAATATATAATTATATGCCTTAATATTATTAAAAATAATAATAATATAATAACATATCTGGTGTTCAATGTGTTTATGAGACACACCATTATGGAGGGCTTTGGACCATCTTGTATTCATTAACGCGAATTAAGATCACAAGGTACAAGGGCCCAAAGCATTTTGCATCCATCGAATTGTGACCGCCGCAGTCCTCATCGCACCCTCGAACTTCTTGTCGGCAGCCGAACAGGGTAATGATTGAATCAGAGGCTTTTTATTATGTATTGTTGTAGCATAGTGGTAGAAATCAGCATATAATCCTTACAGTTTGTTTAACGAATGCTTTGATAAAATTCTTACACATCGCTGTTAACGTGATGGACTAAGTGGTGCACACAGTGTTGCAGAAAATAACCAGAATAACTACACAGTAATGAAAGCCGACCATTGATGTACACCGCACCACGAGTGCTGGCACCACGTTAGCCAACACGACGTGCGACGCTCCACCACAAAGTGCTCCTTCAATGAACGGTGAAAGCACACAAGATAGGTGATTTCGAAAATGACGCGGCGCGCACGATTTTCATCGTGGCTGGCATTCCGCGCACGTGCAAAACGTCGTGAATGGCGTAGCTTCCGACGGCGGCTGCTAAGCACCGCCGCTGCTTGGATTAAAGTAATCACCTGCACGGATAGCAGTGCAGTAATTAGCGCTAACGGCAAAAAGTGCCACCATATCCACGAAGTGAATGATGATGAGTGGGCGAAGCTCCGGAGGTAAACCTGGTAAACCACGAATTCTCCGAATATTTTGCCCACTTGATTTCATTACAACGCTCCCCCTAGCGCACGTCGCCACACAAAATCGAACGATTGCCTTTCACCAATGACACTCGCCATATGTGACATCATTCCTATTTTATAACATCTCGCATCTTTCATCATCAACTACGAGTATCGCTGTCTAGTTTTGTAACGTCTTACATCTTTTCATCATCAGCTACAGGTACCGCCAGCCCCGCCGCGGTGGTCTAGTGGCTAAGGTACTCGGCTGCTGACCCGCAGGGCGCGGGTTCAAATCCCGGCTGTGGCGGCTGCATTTCCAATGGAGGCGGAAATGTTGTAGGCCCGTGTACTCAGATTTTGGTGCACGTTAAAAAACCCCAGGTGGTTTAAATTTCCGGAGCCCTTCACTACGGCGTCCCTCATAATCATATAGTGGTTTTGGGACGTTAAACCCCACATATCAATCAATCAACAGGTACCGCCATCTAGTGAACACAGCAACAACTAAACGAGAGGTGTTTACATACATGGGATGGTACCACCATCTAGTGAACACTGCGAGAACTAAACTAGAGGTGGCTACATACAGGGGACGCACTGCCCACGCCTTAAGGAGCTTCGCCCCTAAAAGGACCCTATGTAATGGTTTTCATAACAAGATCTCGTTGAACGTGGCCTCTGAGCACTACTGGCCTCCGCAGGTGTCTTCTGGTACAAAGGTAACATCGACTTTGCCTGCAGACAGCCCAACCAAAGCAATGATTAGTTTTTCCGTGACTGCCAGTGCTTTTGTGTCATATGGAAGCACCCTAGAGCGAGCACAAGGATTGTGACTCCTTTGATTGATTGAGTGATTGATTGATTTGGGGGTTTAACGTCCCAAAACCACTATTTGATTATGAGAGATGTCGTAGTGGAAGGCTCCGGAAATTTTGACCACCTGGGGTTCTTTAACGTGCATCCAAATTTGAGTACACGGGCCTACAACATTTCCGCCTCCATCGGAAATGCAGCCGCCACAGCCGCGATTTGATTGTGACTCCTTTCGAAAAGATTCATCACCATAGAGAGGAAACAGAAACAAAAAAACACATCTGTGAATATTCTGTCCCATTTTAGTTCCTCGGTGCTTTCTGAAAAGAACTTCGTCAGTCAAACGAACAAAAATGC
Source organism: Rhipicephalus microplus (assembly GCF_013339725.1). Classification (NCBI taxonomy): domain Eukaryota; kingdom Metazoa; phylum Arthropoda; class Arachnida; order Ixodida; family Ixodidae; genus Rhipicephalus; species Rhipicephalus microplus. The sequence goes on along the minus strand of NW_023612904.1, from coordinate 42,817 downwards.
TGCACAATTGTTCAGAAGCCACAGCATTGTGTCACGCTACCGAAGCGTATCCCAAGGGGTGCGTTAAAAGAAGCAAGTAATTGAGATCCGCTGCGCGAAGTGTCACAGCGATTAAAAATTTTCACAAGAAAACAGTATGCTCTTTTAATGAAGCCACCTTATATCTTTTAAATAATTATACTGATAGATAAGAAGCCACCTTAGACTAAGTTGTGCTCGGTATAAATAACTCTTCAAACAGAAGAATGAATTTAGTAGCGCTTTAATTTTTTCCAGAAACTATTTCTGAATATTAAGAAAACCAGAAGTGAGTTTTTGCCGGGAAGTGCGTAGAAGAGAAACAAAAGCGTCACTCCGTGGTTGTGCCAGTAGAAACCGAGGGATCCTTGAGCTTCGCCTTTAAGAGTTGAACGAGATAGCGGTATCTTGTTTAATGTACTTAAAGAACTTAGTGGATACACTCTAAGTGTACAAGGTTAATAGAGTAGTTCGAATTGTGGACTACTACAATCTAGTAGATAAAGTTGAATGTGGCCTATGTAAGCCAACCTGTCGCATATGGTTGCATTATGTGTAATGAGTAGCGTGCTTTTAAACAAAATGAAAACTGTGCGATTGAAATGTTTTGCAATTTGCTGTGTAACCACTACGTAGTCTTACCTGAATATGTGCAGTAACATGTGTGCTTTTTGTAATCAGTGGCTGGCTTTAAAGCATGAAGTCTTTGTGACAACCTTATGCTCTGACGCCCGATGACAATGTATGCTCGTACCACGCAACATTACTGCAATATTACGTGATGAATTGCGAAGCCTGTATACCGGGCGTATGTGTTTGTGAAGCATGAAAGCATGTTAAGCATTTTTAGGCAGAGTAAAATATTTTGACTGCATTTCCAAGCAGAGGCGTGGCTGTGTGGTAGAACACCTGCGTTCCATGCGACTGGCCTGCTTTCAATCCTCAGTTAGATTCGGAAATAGTCATTATTTATTCTATTTGCAACTTTTTGGACCTTTGGTCACGGACAAGATTATGACTTTCTCGCTCATAAGAAGAAATGACATCTACACCTACGTTGACGTCAACACCACCAATGCCGACACCAACGCCGAGCCGACGCCAGAATTTCAGCGAAACGAGCACTTCAACGGCATTGCATTGATAACACTTTAAAGCGAGAGCTTTGATAAGATCACAACAGGGGTCACGTGCGCCGTTGTTGTTCGCCGCCGTCACCGGTGCCCGAAACCACTATCGCTCGAAATAAGGAAAAATAAATCTTAGCATTTAAAAAATGCCAAGGACACAATTATTTTCGTACACAGGTCCCCTGTGTGCCAGCCCAGTATTCTACCACAAAGCTACGCCACTGCTTGGTGCTCTGTAGCAAAGTGGCCTTAGGCAGGCTCAATGTGTGGAAAAAAATCGCGATAATATTATAATAACGCGTTTTAAATAGACAAGAAACAACCAGGTGTCACACAATGCGAATTGTGCTATGTGTGTCATGAAATGCTCCAATGCATTACAAAAGCTTGTACTTGTTCACCTGTTAGCTGTGGCACTTACCCACTGTTAGGTATTGTGGAAAAATAATAGAGCAGAGCCTTGGACAGTGGCACATAGCTACGCTGGCCGATTGGCCAAGAACCGGGTAATTTTCAAAAGATATTTTTAATTATTATTTTATATGCCGTCTAGTTGAGGACGAAAAAAGTGACAACGTAATAAAATTTCAAATACTAAGAATAGACGAGTAAAAACGTAGATAGTAACTCTGAGCTGGGTAATTGAAGAATAATTGCGAATGAAAAAAAGCGCAATGTAGAAAATAGTAGTATCACCTGGCTCTACGAAGTAAGTCTCTTTAAACGTTTAATAAACCCTTTCAAGGCACCGGGAGCATTCCTGTCATTGAGGCCAAGGGAAAAAACTCCGAACGAAAGCATGCTTGATACATTTAGATTTAGTCTGAAGAGTCGAGTCGGAAAATGGCAGCTAAGGTATTTTTCCGTAACGTACAGTATCTGTTACAGGAAATGAGCTAATATTCTGTTGCCTCATCTGCTCCACGAAAAGAACCGTTACGCAAAGCTGCCAGACCAGCTTACTGTAAATAAAAATGGAGATATGGAATCTGACTTCTGTCATACTTCTTCAACATCGTCAGCCTACGTATGTTGGGAGTTCTACGTATGTTGGGAAAAATGGATTTTTTCAACGCTATAAACCCACCTGGAGCACATGTATCCTTAACTGGCCACACATTGAGTAATGATTTTGCTCCAGACGCTCCAAAAGCATAATTCCAGAAGAAATCGTACCATCATTCTTTTGCGTGCCTTGATCCATAACCAACCGTTCGTTACTTAGCAGGGACGCATCACGTTGTAAACTTTTTCCTTACGTACATCTTCACATATATTTTTACACGTTCACAGGGACAACTACTAAGTCAATGGGCAGCAAGCGCGTGGCTTCCACTTAGTCAACGCCACCCTGCACTGCGCATGCTCATTGTTGGTGGCTGTCGTCCCACGCCATGTGATGAGGATAGCCACCCTCCATACGTGCCTGGCCACGATGCTGTTCACCGCTCATTCAGTACACACTGAAGCTGTGAGAGTTCGTGCTAAACTTGGAGATTTTGCGCTGGTGCAAGTTTTTTCTGAGCGTCGCACATTTTGAGTGCTTACGTCAGTTCATATATAAATTGTGTTAGAATGGCCACTTGCGTTGTCTTATCACCGTAAAATATGAAAAAAGCTGTGTAACTGGACCTCATGTTCAGGAGAAGATGAAGGTGAGAGATGGATATGGAGAAGATGAGAGATGGATATTCTCTAAGAGGGGCTGTTGTAGGAGCTACTCTTCCGACGAGTGCTCTTCCCAAGAAGAAGACCGGAAGACCTGTCTAAACGTTCACTTTTACAACTCCCCGTTTTCATGAATATACATCTTTTTGCCTGTTGCGTGTGACTCAAGAACGTATGATAATAAAGCACTAGCAGTGCCTATGACTACAATCAGCCCGAAACGACATGTCGAAGTCTCTAAAAAAACATTCATTATGATTTAAATCACTACCGTTGCTTTTCGTTACAAATTTATATAGCCCGGCTGTTTTAGTAGAGAATTTAAGGGTACTGTTAGCCACATCTACAGAGTAGTGTTTTTAATGAAGCGAGCAGTGATCAACCTCCACGTATCAGACGTGTTCTCAACTCTTGGGGGGGGGGGGGCGCTGCAAGCGCGCGATGATGTAGGACGTGCTGCGCTTCGGCTCCGCTGATTTTCGGCTGGAACCACGGGCAACTTCACAGTACCTCGTCAAGACCAGAATCAATCGTTTCGGCAAGTCACTGGCAACACGAGGATACCAGTGTCATCCAGGTGGGCCGGTTTTGACAACTTTACGGCCGATCTTCACCCGACCACGTTGGCGACGCCGTTAAGCCAAACGGCGACGCCGACGCCCGGCGGCGTGGGACCGGCTTTCCGAGGCAACATGGACGCTACTCTCATGCAGCGTGGATACGACCTGCATGCCATCACGTGGGAGACGATTATGATTTCCGAAACGCCAAACTCTGTTTCTTCACCGAGGTTTCGGAGCCAAGCTATCAACGACGCGGTGGAACGCCGCACGCAAGCCAACGCCAAGAAGGCGGCGTCCGCCGCTGCTTCGGCATCTGGCATGCAAGCAGACAAGACGCAGCCTCCCGCTTCACGCGCTGTGGGACGCAAGGGCAAGTTTCTCACCAAATGGAAGCCTCGCCCGTTTCCGAAACCGAGTCCGGACGACTATGTAATAGTCGTAAAACCACGAGAGTGCATCTCATTGCATGATGCTTTCTCAGAGAACTGGTAAGGGACTGCGTTTAAGGCATACCTCGGGCCCAAGCGAGCTGAGACGCTGACAGTTATTCCATCGAGAGAGAAAAATTGGATCGTGATTTACACCCCGGACCCTGACACAGCGGACAAAATCATCGGGGACTTCGCGGTAAACATCGAGCACAGGCAGGTTCTGCTCAACGGGTACCTGCGACAAGATGGTAGCAATGTCTGCCACGGAGTCATGGTAGTCCGCAACACAGATACGACGGAGACGCTCCGAGAGAGCGTACGCTGGAGGTCAGGCACCGTCGTCGAGGTGCGTAAATTTGGCACATCGAGCAAGGCGTGTGTAAGCTTCGCCGGCAAGGAGAACCCACGCTTTGTTCACTACGACACAATGCTGATCCCCGTCAAACCCTACTACCGGACGATCCCGGCCTGCGGCAAGTGCGGTGTCGTCGGCCATCGGATGGACACTGGTCCCAACCCATGACCGGATACGTGTGGCCTCTGTGGACAGCAGGTTCCGCTTGTGAAGGAGGGGGCGCGGGCCCCTCATGAATGCGTACCCGTATGTTCTGTGTGGTGGAGCACACGCCACAAACTCTCGAGCATGTACGGCCAAGTACCGTAATTCCAAGGTGGCCGCACAACAGGGCGGAAAGTCTAAAAGGGCGTCCAAGAAACGACACAAAGATCAGACTCCCAGTGAGCCACCACGTCGGGAAGTCGCCAAGACAGACAAGCCCGCTTCCCCTACTGGAGGAACCGAAAAGCAGCCGACGGCGCAACCATGCGGCGAAGCCGGGCCATGGGCCAGCGCCGTCAAAAACGGAAACCAGGTGGGTGGTACGGGTAGAGCTGCCTCCTCATTCCCCCCTATCATCCCCTCTTCATCGCGTAACGCCGACCAAAATATTATTGCCAAACTTCAGGCACAAATCGAAGCGTTACAGAAAAGACTAGCGGCAGCCGAGGCCAAACAGACCCAACTAGTCTCCCCTCCTCCTCCCCCCACAGTAGAGGTAATGGAGAGTGAGACCGGGGCGGGGTTGGCAGACGCGGTTGCCGCACTCGAGGCTCGTGTGAACACCCTTGAGGTCCGTATGGACAGCCGTATAACTGTCCTCGAAACCCAAATCTCAGCGGCTGTAAATGCCGCCATTGCTAAAATGACAGAAACCATCCCTACCCTGATAGCCCAACAAGTTGCGCGTTTCACCAAACGAGCCGGCCCAATTAAGGACGTGTCTGGCCGGTACCTTAAAACGCTTTGACGACAGATCGAATTTGAGGATGATGACAGCTGCTCCGCCTCCGGAATCGAGGACACCCCCCTCCCCGCGAGTGCTGGCTCGGGAGCACCGCCACCGCAATCGCTCGTTAACTCCACTGACCATGGCGGGCACCCTTAGAATTTGGAAGTCCCCACGATCCCATACGGCCACTCCCATCCAAATCACCCAGTGGAATTGTCGAGGCTTTAAGGCTCACACTAAGCGCGCCAACCTCCGGCTTTTCCTCGCAGCATTTCAAAACCTTCCTGCTGTGGTAGCCCTGCAGGAGCCAGAGAGTGCTGCCACACTCACAAAGTATACTACGTTTCAGCAAGACCCTTTATCTTGTATCTGCGTGCACAAAAATTATACGGCCAACCTTGTTGATCTCGACCTTAAGCCAGCTTTCTCGTACGTGATGGTGACACTCCTTCCGCTGTGTAAACAGGACCCGCCACTGCACGTGCTAAACATTTATTGCTCACCGAAACTACGCAACATTACATTCGCAGACCTTTTTAGCCGAGCCTTAAAGGCTACAGGCAGGGACCCTCAGGTGTTCGTGGGTGATTTTAATGCCCCCAGCACACTCTGGGGGTATGCACGTGAAGAGAAACGTGGACGTAAATTGGCGGAACTTATGTCCACGCTGGGCCCAACTCTTCACACCGACCCTGCCTACCCAACTCGCGTGGGTAACTCCGTGACCCGGGACACATGTCCGGACCTTACCCTCACAAAAAACCTCCAGTATGCGGATTGGGTTAACACTGAAGAGACCCTCGGCAGCGACCACTGCATACTCAACACCACCATTCACACCTATCCTTTGGCAGGACCCTACGGAGAGGCAAAATTACCCGATTACACGAAGTTTCGACAAATATACGCCAATTCGACACCCATTGAGGAACAAGGATACCATGCTTGGTCCCAGCAACTGGTTTCCTTATTACGCTCCACAGAAACACAAAATAAACTCTCCGAGGCGACTCCGGCGGTAGATAACCATCTTCTTCACCTCTGGGAGGCCCGGCGCAGCCTCGTCCGCCGATGGCGCCGGCAAAAACACAACCGAAAGCTCAAAATTCGCATCGCTGAGCTCACCCAGCGAGCAGCAGAGTACGCGGCCGCTCGACAAATGTCCAGCCGGAGTACCTGGCGCCTCTCCCGCGCCTTGATTGATCCGACCCAAACTCGAACAGAGACACAAAAGCATCTGCAACGAGCATTTCACAGCTTCGATGGAGACACAGCCAAATTGGCATGTAAACTCCGAGACCAATATTCATGCACACAGCAGGACTCCCGAGGGCCGGCGTACTCTTATGCAGGTACCGAGAACGCGGACCTGGATTGACTGTTCCTGTTACACGACCTGAAGGCAGCCCTAGCAAAAATGAGGCGAGGAACGGCGCCGGGAAGGAATAAAATTACCGTGAAATTACTTGCCAATCTTCCTGACTCGGCCTACCATGCTCCTTGCCTACATCAATTCCATTTGGATCGGGAAAACAAGCCTACCAATTGAGTGGAAGACCGCCCTGGTCACCTTCATACCCATAGCGGGCAAAGCCATTAACACGGACAACTTCCGCCCCATCTCCCTTACTTCTGGTGTGGGAAAATTAATGGAGACGATGGTGCGCAACAGGTTGTCCGTGTTCCTGGAGACCAAAAATGCATTTGCAGGCATCATGTTCTGGTTCCGCCCACACCGGTCCGCGCAAGATGTCTTGCTTCAGCTCGACCATGAGATCCTCGATCCTGTCGAGTATCCCCTGAATGCAAAAGTTGTGCTCGCTTTGGATCTGAAGGGGGCCTTTGATAACGTGACCCACGAAATTATTCTAACACATCTCTCACAGGTGGATTGCAGCCAAAACACTTTCAACTATATTAAACAATTCCTCACTGACCGACAATCATACATTCGGATTCAAGACATTGAACACGGCCCTTACCGATTAGACACGAGAGGGACACCGCAGGGAGCGGTCCTCTCGCCCCTCCTATTCAATGTGGCAATGATGAGACTCCTCGCTCAGCTCACGAAAGTCGAAGGCGTACAGCATGCGCTGTACGCCGACGACATCAACATATGGGCGTCACACGGCTCGGCAGGAGACATGGAGGCAAGCCTGGAGCAAGCGGCGGACATCGTGGATGACTATGCCCATCGCTGCGGCCTTCAGTGCTCCCCGTCCGAATCGGAATTCGTGCACATACGCCCCTCACCAAAGTGCACCACAAAAATTGACCTCTCCCTTCACAGCGAACCAATACCCGAACGCGATGAGATTAGAGTACTGCGGCTTTTTATACACAAAAATCGCAGAGCAGACACAACATTGGCCGATTTGCGTAAGGTGGGAGACCAGGTGGGCCGGATGGTCCGCCGGGTTTCCAACAAGCGCGGGGGGTTACGATGCAAAGATGCCTTGCGGCTGGCGCATGCATTCGTAACCAGCCGAGTCCTGTACTCGGCTCCATACCTCCACCTACGCAATTCCGACGAGAATGCCCTCGAAGTCATTCTCCGCAAAATCTACAAGCGCGCCCTCGACCTTCCTGTCAGCACCTCTAACCAGCGCCTTTTGGGCTTGGGAATGGTGAACACCTTCAAGGAGCTGAGAGAGGCACACTTGACAAACCAATATACTAGACTCTCTAAAACACTGTCGGGTCGCCGCCTCCTTGCCCGGCTACACATCAATCATTTAATACACACGGAAGAGCGCGTACGGATTCCAGAAGTTTGGCGGTACTCCTTGCACGTGCGCCCTCTTCCGGCTAATATGACCCGAGACGACTACAGTGGCCGACGCCTCGCGCGGGCGGAAGCCTTGGCTCGACACTACGGCCACAAATTCGGAGTATTCTACGTGGACGCCTCCGGCCCGCACCACGGTGGTTGGTACACGGCTGTGGTCGTCCACCAAAACACCGTTGTAAAGGGACTAACATTCCGTGCACATAACATTACGCACGCGGAGGAGATCGCCATCGCACTAGCCGCCGCAGATCAGGACTCGAGGGTCATCATCACCGACTCAAGGGGTGCCTGTCGCAATATTGAACAGGGATACATTCCGTACCGTGCTTATAAAATTTTGCAGAACAGCAGCTACCTAGGTGCCCCCGCGCACCGAACGATCATATGGGCTCCGGCTCACACGGGCCTCGATGGTAATGAGACGGCCGATGCCGCCGCCCGCGCGCTCACTCTCCGGGCACCATCCTTGTCCTCTACCGATCCGGAACTCGAACCCCATCCCGCCTACACCTTTAAGGAGGTCACACAATTTTATCAATCCGGCCATAACGTCTATCCGAAACCCTGTAAGAACCTCACGAAGGCGGAGGAGCGAATCCTCCTTCGCCTTTATACTAAAACTCTATTGTGCCCGGCAATCATAAAACACTTTGATCCCGCTTGCACGGGAAAGTGCCCGCATTGTGAGGAAAATTTCTCTGATATTTTCCACATGGTGTGGGCATGCCAAAAAACCCCAAACCTTACCCCACTACCTAATCCTTCGCGGGAGGACTGGGAGGCAGCCCTGCTCGGCTGCTCTGACCTGACGGCCCAACGGGCCCTGGTCGAGTGTGCCCGGGCCGCGGCGAACGCCACTGGGCTCCCGTAAGAGGGAGCTCACCTAGTGTTTGTATGGGGCGGCCCCTTAAGGACCGTTCTCACCCTCCCTGTAAATAACATCTGTTAATAAATGTTTTTCAGCAGCAGCAGCTCAACTGTTGTATGATTAGGTTAATGCAGTTGGCTACTTTTCACAGCCTTAAGTGGTACCAATTGATGGTTGCATATCACAATATATGTCAGCATACGCAAAAACAAAGCTGGCGTGCTTCGTCTATTAGGAACACTCCCTTTATTCTTTAACGCAGGGCCCACGTGCACAATACGGCACTGCGGCATTTCCTATATTTATTTATTTATTTAACAATACTGTCAATCCCGTCAGGGATTTTCACAGGAGTGGGTTGAAAAGTGTCAACAAACATTCTATATTCACACACTTCTACAATTGTATGGGCACAAAAACTTATGGTATAAGATGATAACAATTATGGACCTACATCATTAACGAGGCACATGTCTCAGTCACATGTGCACGCACTGAAAAAAAAACACGAAAAAGAAAAGAAAATGTAAGCACGCAACATACAAAGTTGGTACCGACTTCCACCTTTTTAAACCACAAATGTACTGGCAGGGAGGACAATGATCAGTACAATCCTGATAGGGTCACTATCATGTAGCTGATAGAACGGCTTGGCCAGTGAGTTCGTAAAATTTGTCGACAGTGGGCTGCACAACCACCGTCTCGGGTAAAGCATACCACTCTCGCATTGCCCGCGGGAAAAACGAAGAACTAAAAGTATTGTTGGTGCATAAATTTTCTTGCAGTGTAAGGTGATGCTTGCGACGGGTTTCTCTAGAAGTGTTGAAAAAAATGTAGGTGTTCGAATCTACTTTAAGTTTGTTGTGTAGGATTAGGTACATAAATTTGAGTCGGGATAGCATCGCACGACTGGCTGGCGCGTGAAGGCCAATATCTGTCAGCATTTGCGTAGATGAGTCGGCGCGCCTATATCTGTTACAGATAAAACGCGCGGCTTTGCGCTGGATGGCCTCAATAGTGGCTATGTGTTTTTGGGTAGAGGGGAACCATGCCACGCTCGCATGTTCTAAGATAGGGCGCATAATCGTCGCATAGGCCAAGAGCTTGGCCTCTCTTGTCGAGTATCGCAAGGCCCGCTTTAAAAACATTAGCTTCCGCATCGCTTTGCCAGTCACGTGATCTACATGCGCCGACCATCTGAGATCTGACGATATGACGACGCCCAAGTACTTGTACTGAGTGACTGTTTTAAGGATGATGCTATTATAGCCATACAAAAAAGTAAGTTTGGATTTCTTTTTTGTTATTGTCATTGCAACTGTCTTATCGAAGTTGATGACCATTTGCCAACTCTCGCACCATTGTGCTAACAAAGCGAAATCATCGTTCAAACCTATTTCATCTTGCTGGCTTTGTATTTCTTTATACAGGACGCAGTCATGTGCAAATACCCTAATTTTAGATTGAACCCTACAAGTTATGTCATTTATAAACAAAAGAAACAGGATAGGAGCAAAAACTTTACCCTGAGGTACTCCAGAAAGCACCGGCATAACTTCAGAAGTGCTGGTGCCTACCTGTACAAATTGGCGGTGGTCAGTTAAATAGCACTTAATCCAGCGGATGATTGGTCCATCCCCTAGAATATGTCTGAGTTTTTGGAGAAGCTTGGCATGACAGACACGGTCAAATGCCTTTGAAATGTCTAATAGAATTATATCTGTTTGTGTCTGATCGTTTATTCCTTTACCGAGATCATGCAGGATTTCTACAAGTTGCGTAAAGGTAGAGAGACCGGCCCTGAAGCCATGTTGATGGGGATGGAGAACATTGTTTTCCTCGACAAACTGGGTAATAGAGTTTAGTATAATATGCTCTAAAATTCTGCAGCAAGTACATGTGAGAGAAATCGGCCTATTATTAGACGGAGAAAAAGGATTACCAGATTTGTAGACAGGCACTATTTTTGCCATTTCTCATTCGGCTGGCAGGCATTGTTCTGAAACCGACTTGTTGTAAAGAAGACATAAGTATTTGCTTATGGATTCGGCGTAGCGTTTCAGAAAGCAGTTCGAGATTCCGTCTAGGCCGGTGGACTTCTTATCGTATAACTTCAATAGGAGTGAAAGCACGCCTGCTTCGGTTATGACTGGTGCACTTAGCGTCTCCTTTCTCTCTATATTTTCTGGCCTGTAGGCATGTGCAATGCCAATGTCAGGAGCGTATACTGAATGTAAAAAAACGGTAAACGTTTCATCTTGTTGCTTTTTCTTCCTTGGGTGACAGTGGTTTCTTGGGTGACAGTGACAGCAGTGGTTTTGCACTGCTTTTTTTACATCTAATATATCGCCAGAATCTTTGGGGTGAATGTTCGATAAAGTTCCTAAGCGTTGTACTGCAGTAGTGCTGCCTTGCTAACTCTGTTTCTTCTTTTAGCAGCCTGTTTAATGAATTTATTTTTTGCTGGAAGTCCGGGTCCGGGAGGACCCTATTAGATTTCCTCAGTCCTTTTATTCTTCGTTTTATGTGAATTATATCGCGCGTGATCCATGGGTTGTACTTGTTAGTGTTCTTTTCAATTTGTGGGATATATTGCCTCAAGCAGTGCATAACATTTGCTTTGAAAAAGAGCCAAATCTCGTCTAAGCCAGCCGAGCCGTCTGAGACCAGTTCATGGAAGTTGTAGTACTCATGGGCTAGGTAGGTCATAATGGCATCGTCATCTGCTCAGTTAAAGGCGTACACGGAATTTCTAGTACCACGCTGAGCAACTTTTTCTGGAAGTGTTAGCGTGCACAAAACCATATCATGGTCAGATATTCCTTCAAGAACTTTGACGTTGTATTTACCTTCCAAAAAGAAATCACTCAAAAAACAAGGTCTAAGATGGGGCTTGAAGTGCCCTGCACACGAGTAGGCTGAGAAACAACTTGGGTAAGGTTGAAAGTGAACAGAAGACATAGCAATATATTGTTTGTTACACTTGATGGGCATAGAGAGTTCCAATTAATATCGGGAAGATTGAAATCTGCTTTCATTATAATGCCGCTCCCCACCATGTGATCTTGCATATAATCTAGAAGCTGATCAAGATATGACGCTTCGTCTTGGGGGGGGTCTATATACAGCACCAACACAGACTTTATTCTGGCCAAGCTGAATCTTACACCAGACCGCCTCTACACCCGAAACGTCTGGCATCACTGTGTAACTTATGCCTTGTTTTAGGAGCAAGGCGACACCACCGCCTCTAGCTGGTCTATCTTTTCAGATAATGAAATAGCCCGGTGGAGCCACCTCACAGTTTCCAATATCATAATGTAACCAAGTCTCAGTCACACAAATAATGTCGGGTTTGAATGCAATCAGGTTTGCTTCAAAGTGTTCGATTTTATTGATAAGGCTGCGCGCATTAACGTTAAGCACAACTAGCGTCGAGGGCGGTGTCGAGGTCGCCCGGCTTGTTCGTTGTCCCTGCTTCCGTTTTTTGCGACTTCCACTATGTCGTTACTCTGCTCATCCCAGGTGTACAGGCGATTAAATATTCTGACTTTGTTGTAATACAAGAAAACTGTGTCTTTGTGGTCTCGGTGTTCCTCTGTTTTTTCCCAGAGCTTTCTTCGAATTTCTCTGACTACGCTAGTTGAGTAATTCGTTCCTTTTAGCTTCTTGCAATCTTTAAGTATACTGTCTTTATCCGGATAGTCAAGTAACTTTAAGAGAACAGGTCTGTTTTTAGGACTGTCAGTAGCCTTCCGTCGCCCAAGACGGTGAATTCTTTCTATACCAGCCGTTTTTATTCCAAAGTTATCTTCAAAGATTCCTTTTTCAACAGCGTCAAGCAGATCCTGGTGCGTTTCAGTTTCAAGTTACTTGACACCATACACAACAAGGTTAGGCCTACGGCCTCTGTTATCTAACTCGTCAATTTTTTTAGTCAAAGATACAACCATATTATCAAGTTTATCAACCCTTTCCACGCGTTCAAGTACCTGCTTTTCCATTTTGCCTATTTTTTCTAACTTTTTATCTATAGCTGCAAGCTTTTGGTTGGTCACCAATTTTTCGTTCTTTATCTTCTGGATATCCTTCGCAATTATTTTGAGCTGTTCTTCAAGCAAAGTATCACGAGGCTCAGGATTAGTCTCGACGTCCCCCGCCAGCAGCAGCAACAAACGCAAGGAAGAAGATAAATCACAGAAACATTCAAGCAAAAGGTGTGGGCACGGCAGCAAAACCAGGCATACATTACTGCTACGAAAGCGTTTGCCAAATCGCTTTCTCACCTGGACGGCAAACAAGAAGGGCTTTGAGCGATGCAATTTGGCATTGCCGCCGCGCCCACTGAACGATCCTTCGCCAAGACTGTCTCTTAAGTACCAGCTCCGTGACGTCATGGTCTCGCACGATGTTGCGCTGTTCACTGGGAAGTGACCGCCAACGCCATCCGGTGCCCGATGATAAGGCCAGGTATGTCCAGTGTTCGTGGGTAGGCGTTGAAAACCCATTGATGAGTTGCCCGATGTCGGTCCAGCTGAAGAAAGCAGCATGCCAAGCAGAACCTGGACGGCAAACAAGAAGGGGTTTGAGCGATGCATTTTGGCATTGCCACCGCGCCCGTTATATATATATGCCAGTTACTTCGGATATTTTTCTCTCGAGTTACGCGAAAATGAGCTAGCTGGTAGGTACTCATGTTAAAACGACTAGACGTGCAAATGCGCGAACTAGAAACGCTAAGAGGTTTGTTATGCTTTGACGTCTCTCTTGTGTGCGTGTTCACACGCCCATTCCTTTCAGCATCTCCCTCTCGCACTAGACCAAACGCACAATTCGTTTCCAATCATTCCAGTAATCCGAGTCATTAACACTTACAGACCAATAGGGCAAGAGGTTGAATATTATGACAGCCAGACGCCCTTACCCTACCCTGAATAATTCCATTTCTCATCCTGCCGCAGGTGTCGAGTATAGCGGGCCGTGCTAAAGTGCTGTGCTGCTGCTTCTTTCTTCTATCTTTCCTTTGCTACTACTGGTAAGACAGCACATAAGCTAGCAGTAATTGACCCCCTATACGAATGATAATTTTGTGCGTAGTGATCCATACCGTGATCTCGAACTGTGCTAGGCTATCATCTCAGCGTTGTAATAATACGACAAAAAATTTAACATCCTTGTTTTTGCCTGCTTCAATGTTAGTTTTATTTCTGAAAATGAAAGTTTCCTCTGTCTTCCAAATATTCTGTTTGATCATTCTTGTTTTTCTTCGGTTACATAGCATGTAACTTGCCATTAAAAGCATTTCCCTAGCACTTCTGCAGGCGATTTGCACCAAGTCAAACCATGGCGCTACTCGTCGTCATACGATTTAACCTATACTTCAAATATCTTGCAGGATGCCTAAATTATTAAAAAAAACTGAAAATTTTGCACAGTAAACATGCGCTAGGGTGAAATGCAATTGAAATCATGACACAAAGAGGCCAATGATCAAAGCGGATCGATTGATCAGCACAAGGTAACGCCTTGTGTCTCCCGATTACATGAAAATATATTAACACTGTTTTTCATACAAATTACCTTCGGAAGAAAATGATGTGATTTATCTCACAATTTTCAGAAAATTTTGCGTCATTTTAAAATGCTTGTTTGTATTCTTCGTTTCGGATATTTGTTACTTATTTTTGTGTAAACCACTATCCAGATGACTTCACTTTAAGAGTATTAAGTGAAACAGCGTGTTAAATTGCCTTTCTGAAAAAGCCACGACGCCATATTTTCTATATAACAAGTTGATGGAATTTTTTTGCTGCCGTATAAAAGCATTGAGCACTATCGAGCTTCGAACTTCTCAGTTTTGGATTTCAAAATCTCTCCTAATTATCCCCTCAGGTGAGACCTTAGCTGCCCATTTGCCATCGCGTGCGTTGCCAAAATAAGAACGGTGATTTCAAGCACGCAGTTCAATTGATCATCAAATAATGACTTACCTTCAGTATACTTTCAGGCTGTTGTAGAAGCGAAGTAGGAAAAAAATAAAAACGCGGGTAAAGTTTAATTACTTTTCAACAAATTAAAAAAACTGCGCCAGTTTTTTTTTCTCGACTCTGCGAAGAAGCCTGCGCGGGAGTCTGCTATGCGGTTGTTCTTTACCAACAGCTATTGACATTTCGGTCTTCTATGATAAAAACAGCATCCTCTGTTCTCACTTCATAAGAGGCGATTTCATGTTAGTTTGGCTGAAACTACACCTTTGCCCCTTCTTATAAGCATTAGCGTAGTGTGGCGCGCCATCCAAGAGGGCTCGCTTTGTGCTGGCGGCGCGACAGACACACGGTGCTCTCTGAACACTAAACCCGAAGAATATAGTGTTACCCGTTTCTACCCCAAAGAAAAGTGGCAATGACCAACATCGTGATACAGATGGTTCCTTACAAATATCAAGTTTATCAGTAGAGGGTAACGCATTTCGAATAAGCGTGTGGCATGCAAAGTTGCTCCATTGTCCCGAAAAATTCTCGTGAGAGGTTGTATCTATACTGGGTGCTCTGAAAAAAGAATGCTAATACTTTTGTCGTCAAGAGAATTGATTCAATGGAGCTCAAGGCGATTGGGAATTGAGTGTTTTAATACATTATAATTGTTTTATTTTTTTACATACGCAGTTGCCAACTCTCCACTGATTGCCAAAAAAGTAACGGAAAGTCAAAGTGGCTGGCAGCCTGGGGTTTACTTTCCACGTATGCGCTGCTATCCAAGGAGCAAGACATCACCGTACTGCTGCTATGTATGCTTCTCAGGATACGGACACTAGCGTTTGATTCAATATAGCCACTTCAGGGGCAATGTCATAAAGCTCACAAGCGAAGGTGGTAAGTTCCTTCTCTGCTCCTTGGTACTTAAAAAAAAAGTTACTTTTTATTGTGTTCTGTCAGCATGGAACACATGCTGCAAAATCATGACCTGTTCATACAATTCCAAGTAATCAAGCGTAGACGCCTAATTACGGTTTTGGAAGCTTCAGACAACTCGGTATCATTCGTTCATTGTTACTTGATGAACTCAGGCCTTTACACGAGCTCTAAAGGCTCAGTGCTGGTTGACTTCAAAAAATCAATGTGGATGAAATAAATAATTTTGTAGCCGCCTGGAGTTTCCGATCGGGCTTGTTAATATGTACTGAATCAAAGAGCTTTTCAGACTGTGTACCTAGTGTTCGAATAGGATAAGACAAGGTGAGAACGGCAATAATTCTCTTTTTGCTTTGACTAGAAATTTTTTTCACACAGCTTTATAAGACAAGTTTATAATAAAGTTTTCAGTACCATTCTAGCATCGTTGGATAACAATATGCCTGTGTGAGACAAGAGAACCCATGCTACTAAATGACATTAAACCGGAATTATATCGTAACCGCCGGCCTAAAGAATTGTGGTTGATTCGAAATATGCAAGCGTCATTCAGTTTTTCCTTCTGTAGGTGTAGGACGCATACATGTGCAATTCAGAATAAGAGCTTGGGACACCTGAAAAATTAGGTGTACCAAACTTACAGGCTATTCTGCAATCACCACGTACGATACATGGCCTGCCGGTGCATCACAGATCGCGAGCATTTTGCGCTCACGGCATGGGTAAGTGGATGGTTGCTTCTCATTTACCTGAAATAAAGGCCACACTGGAAAAGGCACACAGATTCACAAAACGAAGCCACCTAGGATTACGATACTACAAAATACGAATTCTGCGCGCCACTATTTAGTTGCTTTGGTCTTGAGATAAGTTGAAGCAAGACTCTCTGGCTAAGTGGGAGTCCCCGGAAGGCGGCACGTGGGCGCGTTCCACAACAGCTGCCGCGCACAGGCATCTCTTCATTCAGCGCTTTATTTCTATATATAGTATGGGTAGACGTCCCCACTGGGTGCCTTGGTGATGACGTCATCGGCAAGCGCACGACGACGCGCCCTACTTGTGGCGCCGCGGGTGGCGGCTGTGGAACCTGTCATTTTGCAAATCTCGTTTCCTCCTTCTCGCGGTCCCCTTACTAGCACCGTCTGTTATCCTCCGCTGCACTCGACGCTCGCTCTCTTTCGAACTCGATCACACAGCTGGTTACGCTGACGCGCCTTGACGCAGCAAATAGTGTAAGAGCGGTGCTCTAAAGAAAAATCTCGTTCGAAGGTTTAGTGTTCAGATTTGAGTCATATGATCCAAGTCCATTTTGTGCCCGTGACTGATCGCTAATAATGAAAACCCTTGGCTTCAAGCTTGAAACCCGGAAACTTGTTACCTGGTTTTAAAACTTACAAATCGAAAGAAGTGGTACCATTTATAATAGGATAGAGGCTTGTTTGAAACATGCTCTCTTATGTTTCCCTATGTCGGGTTTGTGTGAATGGATGTTTATACTTATATCTGAGTTATGGGCCATATCCGAATGCCACAGCTGTGTTTGGTTATAAACACGCACGCATGCACGCACTCACACACACACACACACACACGCACACACACACCCAGAGAGAGAGGGCGAAAAAGAGGTAGAATATATAGTTGAGAAAACCCTTTCAGTCTCTTGGATGTTACAAGCTGGACGTAGACGACACTATAAGCAGAGAGGGCTTTTGAAGCTCGAAGCTCGAAATGTATAGCTTCAAGTACCCTTGGAAAGGAAGACTACCTAGGCGACAGTTGTGACAAGCACAGTTTTCCGGATTTGTGTGCACCTGTGGACTGTACGCTGCATTGTAACCAAGAGTTCTGTATCATTTTAAAGGTGAGACTTTTGAAGTTATGCAGTGAGGTGACCTTGGATTTCTTGAAAGGGAATGTAGTCCCTAAATATCATGTTTACTTAGTGGTTTGTTAGCTACCTACAAAGCGTGTCTACCTCGATTGCACTGAAGGTTTAAAGCCAAGTTGACACATTTTAGGCGACGTTCAGCTTCGACTTATGATGCATATAAAATTAAGCCAGCAATACCATGCCTGCCAGTTGAGTATGTTTGTTTTAACGAGATTCTCTTACGCAGAGGTTTGAACTGCCGGCCTCACTAATTAGCTTCCCCTCTCAATGGATTTAATTGAAACAGCAAACAGACCAAGTACGACATTCAAGTAGAAAACGAGGCTGCAATACGCGTTAGTAGCGTCATTAAATCAGTTATTTATGAAGCGCTAGTTCGGGCATGTGTCACTCATTTCAAGCGAAACTCATACCATACGCAGCAAAAAGAACTGACATCGGGTCCATCTTAAGATGAAAAGAAAGCAGAAGCGGCCACATAGTTATAGGTTCGCAAAAGGGACACACTAAAGGGGTGCATGTGTGGTCACAGCGTCGACCTTCTAAGTATTGCAAGAAATAATAGCATACCGGTATAAACATTCACACTCTACTTAAACAATGACGGCTCTAGTATTAAACTATAAAGAAACAGTGGTCTTGAATATCACCATGCCAATTTATATTTTGCACTAAGTTAAAACAATCTCATACATTTGCCGCACGTGTATGTGGTGGGCACCCCAAGGTTGTCACTGAAAAAAAATGCCTCATAGACGCATCGAGATGGTACTTTGTTACCAAAAGCTCTCGTGCTGATCGACGGCCAAGTAAAGTGGAGCTCATCGCCTGCGTCAGCTCTGTCGGATGGAATAGCGACCCTTTTTAAATCACTCACGTTGTTCTGCAGCGGACATTGCGCGTCATTGTTATTCAAGGTGGTGTTTCGAAATTTCAGAAGCTCTTGATCGGGCTCAACCACCATCGCGACGACATCTAGCCGTTGCCAAAGCAAGTTCTCAACACATTCAGAACTTCTTCACTATTTAAGATAGAACAACAAATCAACGTTGTTGGCAATTTATTCCTACACGTAGAGACTCATCTGAGTCTATGGGCTCTCTGCACTGCGTTCTTTATACTCGCCGAGAAATGTCACTACTCGTAGAGAAGTACCATAGAGTAGTGTCTGTGACAAAATGCGTAAGAGTTCCTTTCCACGTGGGTGGCCTACACACTTACACAAGCAATGCATCGCGATCGATGGGCAACTTGATTTTCTACCAGGTGCAAATTGGTACATCTCGCTTCACATCGATCAGGCAGTGGCACTCTGGAGAAGGCATGAAAGAGAGCAAAGCAGTGACTGTTGTTTTCGTCCTCCTTTCCTTAATGAGTTTAGGCGCGTCCGCGAATGTTGTTTATACTCCGGCTTTTGTTTTAGCGTGTGTGTCATACATAGGCGTGCTGCATATTTACTTTTTAAAGTTGTAGAGCGGCGTGATGATATTTTAGTAGTCGTAGAAAAGCACTAGTTCTGGCCCCGACCCACTCGCCATCTTTTCCCGTGTGCGCTCGTTGTGCTGATGCTAGCGTTTTATGTTCAGCAAAGAGGAATCGCGACTCGTCATATAGTGAAATACGAATGGCTTTTCGTTTTTTTCCCAAAACCGCGAGGATCTGTGATCACCTTTTTATATCATTTTTGCCTTGTGGGCTGAAAAGAGTCACGGGGACCTTGTATAACACTACGCGAAGACGAACGCCACCTTTTTTTGCTCCCAACAGCGTCACAACTAAAACTTGTGCACCTAAAGTAGTTAAGCACTGCCCTCGAGATCGGCCCACGCCAGAGCAAGCAACGACGCCATGTAATAGATACATCACAAGTTTTAGTAATCTGTGCCATGATTACGTCGTAGGGTGACGTCCTCGCGTGATAAACAGTTTTTCTCGTAATTCGTGTTCACACCCACATCACCAGTTAGACGCCGACGGCTAATTTTCGCGTCTGATGATGCGTTTTAGGCTTTAAAAGGGCATGTATACCTAATCGCAGTACTATTTTTACGCGTGTTGCCCAATAATATGCATGGCTGTCACTAAGAAGTGTCGGGAAACAACAAAGCGGTTAATAGTTAATTTTTTCAGAGAAGCCATCCAGTTGAAAGAGTGGTAGTTTTTAGTATACGCAGGATTTAAACCTAATAAATTATGCATTTGCGCCGAACAGCATCCAACCCACCAAGGCCCTTCATCTGATCACCGAGACTTCACCAAAGCGCCAAGACCCTTAATCACATCTCGAACATGACAACTAATTCTTCACCCGCAATAGTTTCATTTCGAGAAGCATGTATTTGTTTAGTACATATATTCGTGCTACTCTTGGGTCTATAAGAGTCTTTATTTTTCACGAAATGAACAAGGTGTTTGCAGTTTTCATTCAATAACAGTAAACAAACCAGCCAAACTCAAAAAAAAAAAGATGGAATGAGTTATATCACGCTATTTTTTTTGTCTTTTATTTCTCTCTATAGACGATATTTCTCCTCTGCTTCAGGCTATGGATTCTACAAAAGAGCTTTCCAGAATTTTCTAAGATGGACAACCCTGCGTTCTTCTCGTCGAGTCGCATAACCAGGTTACCACATTGATGAAATAGGAGTGGGAGTAGGTTTACAGTATCACGTATTGTGCGGTTCGAATGTGAGTGCTATAAAGATTTTGATGTATTATCTGTACTGACGGCTTCACAGCTGTATTTCTAATAGCAAAGTATTTGAGATACTCATCCACGCTTTGCTACTGGAACATAGTGGTAGTTCCTTAGGATAGGCAAGCTACAGTTTGCATATCAATTGCTTTAGGTGGTGAACACACAAGAAACACTTATTTTTTGGAAGGACCTCCAAATATGGAGAAGTTCCGCGAAGAACCTAGAAAGGAACGACAGTACATTAATAACAAGGTTAAAACTGAAACATGCGAATAATTCTTGTTTTGTGCCGGTTGAAAATACCGTATAGGGATCTTGAATTTCGCAAAAGATGAGCAACTGGACAGAACTCATAAAGATTAAAGTGATAATTAGAAGGAAAGTCTTTAGTTATTGGGTGGAGGGGTTAGTATGGGAATATAGAAAACAAACAACAAGCTTACAAATTTTTCCAACCATATAAATGATAGCTTTCTGGCGTATATTTTCTGTTCATTGTCCACAACCTGTACATAAAAATTGAGGTTTCTAAAAACATAAAAAAAATCACACAGAAAGAAGAAGGTGAATGAAATTGAGGTTAGGTTGTGTCAAGCAACTACAGAATAAACTCTAATACCCCTTACTCTTCAGTGATTCATGCTAACTACGCAGCAGCTCCTACGGCTTCTCTCACGTATTTATGTATGTGCAGTGTTTGGGTAATAGACATATAATTTTTCATCACTTAATGAAATGAATGCCGTTTTAGAAATGAAAATGTCCTTTTATTGGTGTTTTGATCGTATCCAACACGTTGCTGAATTCTTTTCGAGGCAACAATAGAGCACGTTCATAGCAATGCGCATAGAAAAAAATTGTGGCACCATTAATGCCAACAAAAATCTTCCAAATGCGTGTCAACAGCCTTATACTCTGCATTTTTTCATATTTTTCATGACTGGCTGCTCACCTACAGCTACTCATATGCCTTCAACGCCTGGCTCGTGTTGTGTCCCGTCACCCTATCGTACGATTGGCAGATGGGCAGCATACCTCTCGTCACGTCATCACGTGACCCTAAGAATCTGGCTACTCTGACGGTATTCGCCTCCCTTTTGGCTCTCGACTGGTGGGCTGTGAACACATCGAACGTGAAAGACAATGTGAGGTGCACTACGTTTCTTAGCTGCCGTCCTGCACGAACTATCAAATATGTCATCACCTGCTGGTGGCCAGCCCAGCGTTCTACCACTGAGCTACGCCAGTGCTTGTGAAATAATCCACCATCTCGCAGTTATTTTCAGTTTTTTTTTGTACTGTGAGAACGCTACCTCTGGGTTTCGGTCGCAGTGATGCATAAGGTTATGCATAAGCCTAAACCTGGCTCTATGTTTCAACCACCGAACACCTTATTATTAATCCATTTCTTGGCAAGCTCATTCAATGCATTAAAATTTGGAATATTCAAACCATTATATGGCCTCGCTTCACACAAAGATTTGTGGCAGTAAACTAAGTTTATTTTTTTTCTCGCTCGACATCATTTCTACGTATGGAGTGTTAAATAGCGCACACACTAGTAGGCAGGTTAAGCAGCTTGACATGAAGGCAACATAGTAATGAAGATGTGTTGCTGCCAATAAACATTCCCAGAAGTGCAAAGTTTTGTGTGCCTTTGTTTCCACTGCTATTTGCCGCCTGCCATGAAGCTCATAAAACTTCTCGCATTTGCAGTTTTAAGTTTTTATATGGTAAAGTATTGTGAATCGATGAATAACTATAACTTAAGACATATTTATATACTTACAAGAATGATTCAGCTTAAATTGAGGATTGCGCAGCGAGCGATGGAAAAGAAAATGATAAGTGTAACCTTAAGAGACAAGAAGAGAACATAGTGAACCAGGGAAGGAACAGGGATGTCATAGTTGATATCAAGAACAAGAAATGAACAGTGGCCGGGCTTGTAACGCGTAGACAGGGTAACCAGTGGTCAATAAGGGCAACCAACTGAATTTCCAGAGAAGGCAAACGGGTTAGCAAGGACAGAAAGTTAGGCGGGCAGATGAGATTAGGAAGTTCAAAGATGAGATTAGGAAGTATAAAGTGACAGCAGCAAGCACAGAGCTGAGTAGACTAGCACTGCAAGAGAGAGGCCTTTGTCCTGCAGGGGGCGTCATCACGCTGATGATTATGATGATGATGATGAATGTGCTTTTAAGTATTTTAAGTAAAGACGTAAAGGCAATATGATGGTTTGCTGGCACGAAATTGAACTTAGAGCTAGAAGTAGTCATTGTAATCGATGTTAATGTGTGCAAACACAGAAAAAGCGTAATAAAACAAGACGACTAAGACACCTTCTAGCACTCACATCTTGTATTTGTCTTTGCACGCAGTAGATGGTTTTATGATCAGCCCTTACGCACCAACTCGACTCTCTGTCCCTACTGTCTCCGTGTGCGCGTGTTTGGGCGAAACTTAACGTGGTCGAACACCGTACGCGAGACTCATATGAAAAGTGGAAGGCGAGGTAGGACCGATAATTTTCAAGTGACTAGGTACCTTCCTAATGAGAACTGACGTACGATACCTTCTTGGGCATCGCATTAAGACTTCCAGGAAATCTACAGTGCACTGCTGTCACAACAATGTCGAGTGACTGGACGGGGCTTCGTTAGGACTACTTGTGCCACTGATGGTGACTGTGCTGCCTTTCCCACCAGCTTCCAATCTCTTCGTGACCGTGGGCATTGTGGTAGCCGAGAAAGTTCTCTACATTTACAGGTAGGCAACAGTTTCGTGCAAAGAGGCATGCATCATTTAAATTTGTCTGAAAATTGGTGAATGTACGTGAATGCTTGCGGAAAACGAAATGTGTTCAAGAAGTGCAATGGCTTAATCGATTTGTTTTAGTACAAATAATTGTTAATAGATCATACGACTCCTAAATTACTTCTTTTTAGAATAAAAATGCCGAACCTTCAATAACGCAGATAGCTTCAAGTTACGGTACATCCACGACACGGATTTCCAAATTCTAGAGACAACATCTCGCACCGACTCCAAGCATTCGCACCTCAGATAGTGTGGCAGGCCTTCCATCACTTCAGAATCTTCTTGTAGCCGCCGTTGCTTTGTACGTTCCTTATTATTTTCTTGTTGTACATACTCGGGGTGATCAACTCGGTGCCGTCGCTTTGCAGTCATTTATTGCGTGCATAGTTCACTTCATCATTTTTAGTTTTTAGTGCTGAATAATGTGATCCGTACATCTAATCTGTGTTGAACATACGTGTTTATGATGATCATAGTTTTCTGTGATCCGCTCACAAGGGACAGTTTTCTAAACAGCTTCAGTGTAACAAAATTACAAGAATATTTCAATACAGTACACCTGTTTTTTACGTGGTTTCATGTATGAAGCAGTTAAAAAGGTGGTATTACGTGCGTTAAGCAGATAAATTAATTATAACGCTCAAAAAAGGACACATGATGACTGACAGGACAAACACTTCATGATAATCTCCCAAGTGTTGATCGTTTTTGCGCTAAAGTGAAGATGTCGTGAGCTTTTGACTATCTCCCCCTGCAGGTATTTTTGTCAAGTAGTTAAAAAGGTCTTTCATAATTTTTAATTATATAAATACCACTTAGACAAAAAACCAATGCACTAAAATCTACGAAACATGGTTGGGAGTTTTTTTTTCTTTCCTGTATTTCCAATACAAAATACCTTCTTATGAAGTAGATGGCTTTGCCGCAGTAACGACAACTGCTTACGCTTCGCTCAAAATGCGGTACTAGAGACGAGAAAGTGCTCTGCTGGTGATATGGTGCTGCCTCCTAACGGTAGCTCTAGGTTCTACAATATCTCATGTTTCCCGAGGGCACTGCCAGATGGCGCTGCTATCTCACCTAGTGCCTTTTCTTTTTTATCAATACCAGCCAGATCTGGCCAATTTAACATAGATGAGGTGGTGTCTGGGGCATCGTGGGTGACCACGGATGAGACAGGACTCGTAGTACGGCCAGCAGAGGACTATCGTCCTTCGGTTACATTTTTAGCGAAGCAAGCAGATACGTTACGAATTTTTTTTACGTATAGTTCAACTTCATTTTGCATTTTGTATTGTTTGAATGATCGAAAATTTGAGTTTAAAGCGATAGCCTATGTCAATTTATCTTCGTTTGTGTTTATTGTAACTGCCCAACGTAAGCAATGAGTCCTGTTTCTTACAGATGGGGCATTAAAGACCTTCCGGGAAACGCGAAGATGCCTGATAACTCTGCCACTCTTCAGAAGAACACTAGGAACACGAACTTGGGCATCAAACACTACAAGCCGGCGATAGAGTGAGTTCTCAGTTGCTAGCATTTGTATTCCACTACTCACGCGTTATTGTCTTCAAGTGCGTTATTTATTGTTCGTAGTTTATTGAATTATTTATTTGTCGAAGAATAAATAGCTAGCTCTTATGGTAGGCGAAATTTGGGCAGCATCAAACAAAAAGCCATTGCCGTTAAAGAGGCACTCGATCTTGAACATTTTAGGATTCAGGCCAGACATCTGGGCATTGAAACGAGATTGCTTCAACAAATGTAGAAGACCCGGGAAAGGGGCCTCATGTTAAAAAAAACAAAATGCGATACTCGGCGTCTAACATTTCTGCAAGACTGCACCACAAACACAGGCTGCAGTGCAAACAACTATGAAGATAATACGTTTCGTTCTTTCTATGGTGGACTGCCGTTGCAGAGACGAAAACGTCTAGTCTTTGCTGTAACAGACAAAAAGAAATTTGCTCAAAGAAGTGTAATTCAGCAGGGTGAAATCATCACTGCCGCTTCTGCTTTGTGCAGGTTGTGGCCAGATCACGCTAGCGTACACAATAACCTAGGCACTGTACTGACGTCGTCCGAACAACCTGAATATCACTTCCGGCATGCCTTGTTCGTCAATCCAGACCACCCAGGGGCTCATTTTAACCTGGCTAATATCTACAGGTATGTAAAATTTTTCTACTTGCGAAGAGGCAGCGTAGTATGGTTATCATAGCCATGTAATCAACAAGATCAGTGATTGAGCCAAGTCAGATCACTGATTGATAGCGCTGCTGTATGTCTTTTCTGTGTGCGATCAAATGCTAAAATGTTTAGGATGTTGGAACGTATATTGACGATTGCGAAAGTTGGAGCTTCGCCTTTAAGAGTTGAATGCGACAGCGAAATCCGGCCCTATGCATTCTTCAACCACTAAGTGCATACTTATCCATATAGTTTGTTACACACACACACACACACACACACACACACACACACACACACACACACACACACACATACACACACACACACATGCCCCGCCGCGGTGGTCTAGTGGCTAAGGCACTCGGCTGCTGACCCACAGGTCGTAGGTTCAAATCCCGCGACCTGCAGCGGAAATGCAGCGGAAATGCAGCAGCGGCTGCATTTCCAATGGAGGCGGAAATGTTGTAGGCCCGTGTGCTCAGATATGGTTGCACGTTAAAGAACCCCAGGTGGTGAAAATTTCCGGAGTCTTCCACTACGGCGTCTCTCATAATTATATGGTGGTTTTGGGACGTTGAACCTCACATATCAATCAATCAATCAAGACACACACACACACAAACAGTAGGTTGGCCCAGCGTGCACCATTATCGCTGAATGGGCTCATTTTCATCGTGACACCTTTCGAACAAAGAGCGTTAAAGGGTCCTGAAACACTTTTTCAAGTTACCATTAAATGTTAGGTGGTGAATCTGCCGGTATATTGAAACAAGTGTAGATTGTCTGCCCAGAAACATTACTGATGATGTAGCCGTTAAGCTGTATCTTAAGTGAAGGCGTCTCTGTAAACCTGTGCATTACAGTGGTAAGGACAACAAGCAATACAAATGGTTTACTACTTTAGAGCTCAAGTAAGAGTGTCGAATAAAGCACATTGTTACAACATATCTGCAAGACTTGCAAAACATAAAAAATTGGCAGATCTCACGTACAGCGCGAACTGATGATATGCGAAGCACGAATGAGGAAGGTTGATATGTCACTTTAAAATCAACACTTCGTTACGAGGCGGAGGTAAATTATGCCGCGCATGACTTTCATGTCATCTTTATCATATTTGAACGTATCAATTTCATTTGTAATTTGTTCAGGTCACTTGACATCAAATTCGGTTTACGCAGAACTAGCGAAACCGCCGTGAGTGCTCTATAAATGTAGCATGTAGTCATGTTTTAGATGACATACATGTCTTGATTATCGTGTTCGGAACTGCCATTTACATTCGCCACCTATTCACGTCACGTAATACCAAATAATATGTATGTAGAGCTTGTAAAACGGCCGCGAGCACGTCATGAGCGTGGTATGTTGTCATGTTCTTTCATGGAACGCGTGTCAGAATTATCATGCTTGCACCAGTCATATAATTTCGTCATCCATTGATGTCCTGCAACTCCATAATTGGTATATGTGGAACCATCGAAACGGCCGTAAGCGCATTATGAAGGGCCTTGAATACTCTGACGTAACGTTGGCGAGCGCGCACGCAGGGCACAGCGATGCTGCGCTTGCCAAAATGGACGCCAGGTGCTACCGGTGCGGCCAGCGTCTGTCGGCGTGGCCCGGTGGCAACTGGCGCGAAATGCAACATGCTGCATTTCGCACCTATGGCATTACCCAGTATATCCAGACAGCACTGAGTCTGCCTCTCTTCGTGATTGAGGCACGCCAGACGCGCTGAGACGCGCGTGCGTCAGAACAACGCAGTGCGGCGCGTACCTGCGAGTATATGCCAAGCAGATCGGCACCTGGCGTGGCATCGCCAGCACGATGCGACGAAACGAACGTTGAAGCACACGCGCAGCGGGTCACGTCTAAGTGTATTGGCGCCTTGAGTGTGGCGTGTAGTCATGCTCTTACATGACACGCATATCATGATTATTATGTTTGCATAAGTCACATACCTTAGCTATCCATTCAAGTGACCTTCTACCAAATTTGGTATATGTGAATCCAGCGAAACGGCCCCGAGCACATCACAACTGTGGCATGAAGTAATGTTGTTAATTGGCACGAATCTCACGAATATGATGTTTGCGCCAGTCACATACATTCGTCATCTCTTCATATCCCATAATGCCAAACTTGGTATGTGTGACGCTAGCGAAACGGTTACGAGCGCATCATGAGTGTGGCATGTATTTATGTTGTTCCATGACACACTTCTCATCATTATCATGTTTGTGTCAGTCCCATATCTTCGTCATTGATTCACGTCTTGTAATACCAAATTTGGTAGATGCGAAGCTAGGGAATTGGCCGCGAGTGCACTATGAGCGTGGCCTGTAGTTATGACTAGTCATAAAATGAAAATTATGACATTCATGTCATAATTTTCACGTTAAGATCTTTGATATATGTTCGCTATGCAGTCTTGTCATACAATGCCCATTTCGCCACATGTCATGTGAACCAAACCACCGCAAGAGCAGTAAGACCATGAAATGTATCATATGACATTCATCACTTCATCAATGTCAAATCATGACATTCATGACATACATGTCATGATTTTTGTTATGACATACCAAAAGTTTTGTATTGATATTATTATCAAAACGGCCAGGAGAGCTACAAGTCATAAGCGGCTAGATAGATAGATAGATAGATTAGACAGATAGATAGATAGATAGACAGATAGATAGATAGATAGATAGATGATATAATACGCTTCGCACTTTGTATTGCTGTAATACCCCTAGCAGTGTTGTTTTACCCTATAAAGACGCTGCATAGGATACCAAACGTTCCTGCTACTCGAAAAAACTCTTGTATCTAAGGAAGGTTACGCCATATTGCATAGGCTGCTCAACAACAGCTTATGTGCACCACATGAAATGAAACGCAATTGGTGACGTTTCACATCCCTAATCACCTTCATAATTTTTATTGGTGAACTCTAACGGACATGGCTCTTGCTGTTGCGACGGATCCGCAGGTGATGAACATTCTCGCTGTGTTTTACGTCAATGGTGGTCGCCTGGATAATGCGAGACAACTGTATGAGGAAATCGACCGGCTCTTCCCGGAACGCCGAGACAGCAAGGTTCACCATGTCAGTGAGTGTGTAAAACGGCAAGCATAAGTTTTAACTTTTTTTTAACGTTCACGTTCTGCACGTTTGTGCTCTTAGGCATTGTCAGCTGTTCTTTTTCACAAGAGAGAAACGTTAGATTAGACATGACAGGTCATTTAGGCCCTCTATTGATTTCTGGCTTCCTGAGGTAAGATTTTGGTCTTTCTTTTGCTATTTAACGTTAAATGGAATGCTTGAAATAAAAAAAAGATTGATTTATTGAATAAACACTTCTTTCATGACCTCGAAAATATGAAAAAAAAGCTGTCAGTATTCGAATAAGCACAAAATGACCCCCCCCCCCTTCTCTCCCGATGTGTAGTGCGAGTCACTTCTGTATTCAATCAGAATAACTGAGATTCTCGCATGGTAATTGAGCAGATAGAACATTAACGCATTCATGAAAACATAGAAAAAATATTAAGAAATGGGAGCAGTGAAAAAAGTAACTACATCTGACTCTTCGTGGCAATCGCCGGTTTCATGCGAATCAGTCGGCAAGTGATTGGCTATACGGCATTCTATGTCTTGGAGCCAGGTGTTACGAGATCAGTTTACGTGTTTTTGCAGGTGTACTGGTGTGCGCATAGCGGGTGTCTCAACTTGTCTACTGCCCTTGCTAAGGATAACCGATGGTCTGCCATGATGTTAGCACTCACATTAAAGCAGATATGCCTGCATTACTGAAATTATTCGCACTGTACACTGCGCTGATGGTAATATGATACGTCACCTTCATTCACGTGCACCTCAAAAGTGGGGGAACGCTTCGATATAGGTTGGCTAGTCGTAGAATTACACATGTTTGTTACACTGCTGCAAAACTGAAGCAAAACCTATCGTAGACGTTTATACGACATTGCGCCTTTCTAACTTCAGTACATATGTGAATTTTGTTGCTTTTCAAATTATATGAAATGCACTGCTACTGCAATTAGCGTAGCCTGGGCTGTTTTCCAAAGTAATTAGGAGGCCTGACAGTGGATCTGCGGTAGAAAACCTGACTGCTACGCACAACGCTGTGACTTAATTTCTGCCGGGATACTGATCTGTTTGATTTCAAAGCATTCATCTTCGTTACCCAAACTGCATTTTACTTTGATAAAATGCTTTGATAAAAAAATAGACAAAGCAGCTTCTGGTGTTTTCTTTTATTTTCATGTTCAGGCTCAGCTTCTTGTTGAGCTCCGCAGTTTTCGAGCAGCTGAGGACCTCATACGGGACGTGAATGAGCACAACAGCAACGACAGAGGAGCCTTGAATACGGCTGCTCTTTTATAAAACCACATCAACTGCACAGTCGAGGTACTTTTTCTTTATTACAAATTGGACAACCAATTTGTTTTGGGTTAACTGTTGTATTGACTGTTGTATTGACTGTTGAAAGTTAACTGTTGTATTGACTATTCGATAACTTCGTATCTCCTACGAATTTTAAAAGTTGATCCTTTGTCACTAGACGTTTGTAAAAAAAATGCGAGCATATGAAAGCTCGTCTCTTTAAATTTTTTCATCTAGCTGAGACAACAATCAGTATTTTGGGCATAAAAATTTTAAGCTAGTTGGGATTCCTTGCAAGTGTGAAAAACGTAGACTAAGTCACTGCGCTGGCCATGTTCCAGTTGCAGCTCTTTTTGCCGCACTTCCTTACATATTTATGGATGGGGCGCAACTATTTGTTAAAATATATTCTGTCGGGGCTGCTCTAACACTACGGTACTGCTGAACTGACCACAAAATTTTGTAGATATTACAAAATTAGCGCTGTTACATTATAAGAAATGAATTACATATCTTCAATATATATGAATATTTAATACGCTACCTCTGTACCACGCTGAAATTAATTTTCACAATCACGGATATTAATACTATTGGGCACTTTCACCTTCCACTCCTTATTATCACTCTTAGTTCGCACATATACTTGCACAATTTTCTCGTTACATTAAAATTTATTTTGTATGCTCCCTCATTTCAATGTGCGCACGCCGGTGTGCTGTCATTGCTGGCATGGTGGCATTGCCTAGCCAAAGAGTTATAGGCCAATATTTCGTACCCCCCGCGATTTCTCTAAGCTGGCTTGAACAAAAATGAAGAATGTATGAACTGTTGCGTGTTCTCGTGCTGAATTTCATGGTAAATATATAAGTTATCACTTGTTTTTATAGTTTGAAAATGTTTCAGGCAATGCACCACACATTGAAAGCTCTAAATCAGTGTTACGTTGATGACATCCATTGTGCGAAAATACACAGTGATCACGGTGACATACTGAAGGACCTAGGTGACCTAAACTCCTTGGCGCAGGTAGGTACATTCAATGTGGTAGTTTTTTTCAGTGAAGAATGGAGGTTTTCATTCTTGAACGTATTTTGCATGAATCACTGACGTTAGGAAAATCAAATAAAAGCTCATTCATTTTTATAAGGTCACATTATTGGTTCTGTATATTTTCTCGAAACGATGGATTTCTTTTGTCGTGATTTGACATCGGGACGTCCAAGCCACATAGGTAAAAACCTTATGCAAGAGAGTCAAAAATTCGCGCTATCATTCCATTTTGCTGAACCATACGGCGTTTTTGAAGGACACAGACTGACCTAATGAAGGAAGGGGAGAGGCGAATTCAAGCTAAAAGAATAAAAAATTTAATGAAGATGCAATAGCAAGCCGTATTGCTTTGATAATTTACATAAGCAGGCAGAAATTTCTACTGTTATATACATAAAGTAATTTTGACTAAAATAGAAATCTTGTATGACATGGCTTGATGAACAGTAGAATTAGCTCAATTCCTTGTTTATAACGTCCATATGAGTTGCGTCGTTAGAGCTGTAAACACTACCTAAACATTTTCTCCGTTTACGTGTCAAGTAAAAACGGAAATGAGTAAATTAACGACAATCATTCCCTGGGCCGTAGACCCCACGTTTGTACGAAAGAGCGTGCTTCAAATCAACTTCTTATCACTCTTTGCATGTGCTGTCTTTCATATAATAGGGTTCATAAGAAATAGAAAAATTTTTAGGGGTGCCATTTGTTTTTTGTTTCAGAATTACGAAGCAGCTATTCGACTCCATCCTCATCTCGCTCATGCTTATCTGAACCTTGCTGTGATCAGGCACTTGGAGGTGAGTTGTGACATCATGGACTTTAAGACAGCATTAATCTATCATTAAACGTATAGATGAGTGAAATCGTAGTGTTCCCACTAAGTGTTCCTGCGTGAGTTGCGGTACGTTACAGACAGGACGTTGTCCCGCAGGTGGGTTTGTTTAAATAATTAGGGCCGCTTTTATTTTTTATTTTATTTATTTTTTCTATATATTTTATTTTTATTTGGGCATTTTTTAAGAAAATGCACATGGAAGCTGGCAAAAGAAAAGAGTGTCTCCTGACTAGGCTCACTCGTCGTTAGGCACCTCGGGAAAGTACAGCAAGACAGTACATAGAAAATTCAATATTATACAAACAAATTATGAACAAACGACGATCATTACAACAAGCACAGAAAATGTCGGTTGGAGATTCAAACAAAGCTGTTTCTTAGTGATAAATACAAAAACGTTATCAGCATTAATATTATATAATGAAATACATACAATTTGTGTTTATAGAAAACAATTATAAAAACACAGATTACAACAGATCAATTTCATACATTACCAATCTTCAGCACATGCACCCTATCAGTCGGTTTAGATAACTACAATCAATGTTTGCTTTTTATATTTTGTAATGTTTTTTGTCTCCCTTGTGTATAACAGATGCTCTTATATCGTAAATCTAAAGCGGAGTCCGCATATAGAAGAGATGGCAGCTAAAGGAGCACGGGCAATAGGTTTGCTTCGTAGAGGTAGCAGTACAGGTATGGTTTGCGTCGTCATGGGCTTGTCACGATATATTGTTCGGTACTCACCCGATATTACAGTTTTGCTCCTTCTTCTTTTCTGGAGCACCCGCCTACAAACTTCGACCACTGTTACTTCTAGAACGCGAAGCATTACGATTAGGTCCTGGACTCCCTAAGTTTGTCGCAAACAATATTTTATAAAAATAAGCACACTTGCCTTCAACTCCTAAAAGTTTGCAAATACTAACAATGCGTATTTTTTCAAAATTTATGAATCCCCACAGTGAAGGTCACAGTAGGCTTTCAATATTGAGTCGGAAGCCTTTTTTAACCAACAGTAGTCTAGATTAAGGTGCCCCGAAGTAATAATCGTTGAGAAGCTTTTAGAAACATTATAAGTAAACCTTCATGAAGTACTGGTGCTAAGGAGACTTATTCAAACAATAAAATAAAATTGGAGAATATATTTCCTAAGTATTGCAGAAATGTTCCCAGCAGGTACTCAAATGGCATTGTGAAAGACCACCTGGCAGGATTAATTTTAAAGATTGTATTACAAACTGATGCTTCAGTATGTGAAGAAAAGGCAGAAACGGCAATTGCATCTTCATTGTTTAATTGGTCTTTTTCATTTCGCTTACCCGATTTGTCACCTATATACAAAGCGAAAATACTTGCAACTGTCTTTGAATAATAGAAATAGCTTCTATCCCTAACACATGCTCTCATTCCCACAGACTGCCTGTCTGTCTGCACTTCATTAACTGCACCGAATATGGGGAATGTTTTAGAAGTGTTGTATGCCCTTGCCCCAAGATATGAACGTCTCATTCGATTGGTATGAGTACCAGGTCATGAAGGTAATACCCTCCATGAACATACAGATGCACTTGAAGTGGCTTCACATATTGGTCCCATGATTGCTGTATTACAGACGCTAGCATTTATCGCCGTGGCATGGTTTGAAAATTTTGCCACATCGGATAAGTTTGAAATGTCTGGCGTCGCAGAAGCGGAGTTTTCTCTTCTTAAGTAGACTTGGAAAAACCTATGGTGTTCTTCTATAAGGGCGGAAATATAACTTACGAGAGTACGATGCTTAGTCTACCCACTGAGTTTTTACCTACACAGGTCTGGTCTGCTAAAGTCACCCTTATGCGCTCACTGCAACGAGATGAAATTTCTGCATTTTTTCTTAACATGCAGGGTATTTGCAAATAAAAGACTGTTATTAGATGAACCTCTTTATATGTAGGCTTTAAATTTATACCTGCCAGCAGTCTTTTCCTTTGGACCAACTGGAAAGAGTTTTAGCCACAAAAATGTTTGCGAAGCTATATGCAATTTCTTAAGAAAAACAAAACGAATTGAGTGTACAGCATAAGCATAAGTTCACTTTTATTATTCAATTTTTATTACATGTCTTATCTATGTTTTCCTATAAAAAACGTCCTTATCTAAGCTTATTACGCTGGCAAAACAGTCTTCTTTCTAAGATAACGTACCGTCTGTTTCAAGGCCAAAAACCATGCTGGTTGCGCCAGGCGTTTAAGGTTGCGCCAGGCGTTGATGATGCGCCAGTAATTATAGGGTTTCTGAAAACACACTGTAGTTTATGCTTATTTCTTTTTTAACACTTACCTTGGCTGTATTTAACCTTAAAATACCACTTTTTTATGCAAGAACGTTTGTGTACAATCATTTATGTCAACATATTATGCTACACGTTTTTTCCAGAGTGACTACCCAGGTTCCTTTCGACACTACCAAGTGCCCGGTCGCTGGACCCAAAGAACCAGCTCATCATAGACAACATGGTGAAGTTGAGGCGACGAATCACCTGGTCACTCACTCCGTTCCGCGACTGTGATTACGGCTGATTCAACGGGCTAGAATGCAGTTACTGTGCCGTTTTCCTTTGGATTGGCATTGACGCCCTCACGGCACCTCTTTAGTTGAATGCACAGTGTACAATTTTCACGCACCGCAATGTGTGTGAGTAAGACGGCACATATTCAGGTGTTGCACAAGGTTATCCGAACTAGTCATCATGAACTCAAACGTTATAGATAAATGTTTCACGTCGATTGGGCTTTGTAATAACCCCTCGTATTCCACAGTTTTTTTAAAGCCATTCACAAACAGACTGTGAATTGTTCCTTTTAGTGTGAGAACGTACTTTTTTAGGCGCCGTGAAACTTTGCTGACTTCTCTTTAAAAGCATGCGTGCTGCATCAAATTTTGAAAGTGTCATCCATGTATTTTCCTGTGGTGTTATAATGCGGTCATGATATCACGATGTTCCGCAGTGCTATCTATCATCGTAGTGTCAGGCATTGATTGCGTCACACCATGTACCTGTGCAACGTCGGCATGTATCATATTAATTTTATGCAGGACTCCTAAGGTTTTGTCTCATACTGTTCCTGGTTGTTGCTACCGTGCACGAAAACTACTATTCCGCGAATGCATCAAGTTCTTTAGGTATACAATATGGGTTTTTAAATTCATTGTGAACAAAAGTCAGTTGGGACGACGATGTTCTTGTCATATAGTTGTAATTGCAACATTTCAAAAAGAGAAATATATCTAAGAGCCTTCGTTACTTATTATGCGATATGTGTTAAACCATATAAGTTCCCCTTCCTTACTATGACCGCTGTAGTTGGCTGTGGTAGAAAGTACCGCGACTACGAGCTGTGACATAACACTATGCAACAATGTACCTAAATTTCTGACTCTCAGTGATTTTAGCGAGTGCTCTAATTGCAAAATACACTCTCATAAAGTGTGAAATTTTCGCTAAGAAGTGGTAGCTGGGAGTGAATCGTGTTGTGTGTCAGCTTACGAAAGCTTATGATTTAAGCGAAGTCGCAATGTCATTACCGAACGATACATGAACATGTCACGAAGTAAAATGTCTGATCTAATCATCGTGATGTCGCGCGTATGAGTGTTAAGTGTAGTTGTGTTGCCTCCAACGTGTTTTGAAAACCAGTCGATGTTACCTTTTTACGAGGTGCGATGCAAAAATGACTTCCCAGCTGCTGAATGACATGTGTACGGGAGCAAATTGTAAGTAAATCTCTTGAATGAGAGGGTGGAGAGGGAAGCGGAAGTATTGTGCTTATAACGACAAGGAGTTGGCCTAGTTGGTGGTGATTCAGTAAATAAAACTAGGCATGTAGATAGGGGCACAAGAAGAGAAACGAAGGCATTGGAAAAGGCAATGCTTTTTAATTCTTGATCTATTCTTCTTTATCCGTATCTGCTCTTAGATTTTTTTCCACCATATTATCACCCCATGAAATGTTTTCAGGTGTTGAGTATACAATTTCTTGTGATATCTTGTTGTTTTCACAAATAAACAATGGAGGAATTTTCTGGCTACGTACAGTGTTTCTGGGTCAAGGAAGGTGAATGGCACAGAAGCAGGCCTGCATGAAACAGTCGCAAACTGAGATATCCGAGTTTATTTGATTTTTGGATGTGGTCACTGACACCAGATATGCTGAAGACCATTGCTCTTTGGCCAATTATGGCCTTACCCGACTGAATGCTGAAGACCATTCCTACCTCTTCAAGAGATCGCATGGTCATCTTAAGCAGTGACACTCACGCATGAAAGTTGACGCTACTTGGGTTTCAATAGCAGCCTGTAGTCGTGCGACATTGTGTGACAACAGCCGTGCTACCAGGCGCAGCTTCAAGTATCACAGAGAAACAACTACAGCGTATGTCAAACGAAGCTATTGGAGAATATGACCTGTTGTAGAAACGAATCATTGCTCAAATTTATACTTGTGACACGAAAGAGCAAAGAGGTCAGTTTATCGAGTAATTTCTGGTCGGTCTGTTGAGACAATGCCATTTGATTTACAATGCCATTGCTTGAAATTTGCAATCCCTGTAACCTACTCTTATTCACGTGACATTGTGCGTACGTGCGCTTCGCCTGAATAGGCGGCCATAGATGACAGGTCAGCTTTCAGGAGCTCTCACGCAAGTAACTTCGAAATAACTAAAGCTCGATTATGGCTATCGTGAACCGTAGGTGTTTGTATAATAAGGATTGTTGTTGTTTGTCGTCGCAAAACCACGATATGAAAGACGTCGTAGTGGAGGGCTGCGGAAGCTTCGGTGCCTTGGGGTTCTCATTGTGCACTTAAACGTAGACACATAAGCCTCAAGAATGTTCGCCTCTATTAAAAATGCCTCCAACGCAGCCGGGATGAGATCCGGCTACTTGCGGGTCAGCAGTTGAACACCATAGTCTATACACTACCATGGCGGGTGTCATAAGTGTTTATTGTACCCAAAATATTTCATACGCTCAATATGTTGCCTGCCTTCAACTATAGCCGCGTAACAGCGTCCATAGTGCCGGAAGAACTTCCAAAAGTCGTTATTTAAGTCGGTATAATTCACCAGAGCCTAGCGGTGGCAGATTTACTAGCAGGCCGCTTCGCCTTGTGGATCATTTTTTTTTTTCAATCATCGCGAGACATGTGTGTTCTGATACCATATTGATGGCCGACGCAGAATCAAATCAGTTGATGTCATGTTTCTACAGCCCTCGAGAAATGATGTGATAAAACTGTACGAGTTGTGTATGGCTTTGAGTCTACGCAAGAAATCGCAGCTTTTGTTACCGTCAAATTACCGAATTTTTCTTTTTCATAGAGTTATTTTTATTATATTCTTACGAACTGAAATGGGTCGTGTCTTTGTCCCATATGAAAGCTTGTCGGCCACCGCATGTTCCAGTGTACAATTGTTGGAGTTTTCATTTTATATGTATATGGATGAGTGTTGTGTGTGTGTACACAAGTTGTAGACGATGACATGCTGTCGTGTTGTCCCACCTACCCTTCCAATTTAAAGTGATGTCTTAGAGAATCTTGTCATGTTCTGAATGGCGTATTTATAGTATGCTGCTTGTGTTTACAGGTATAGTGCGATTCCACTCCTTTAGTATACGGCCAAGTACCATTCTCGAGCACTGTTTTTTCTTACAAGCTCTTCGGCCTAATATACCAAAAGACACTTCCTTATCAAACATCACAACTATCGCTAATTTACAGTAATGCTGGCAAGTGCATTGAGAACAATAAACATATAATAAACTCGACATGAAAATTATGCTATCTTAGAAAAATACTGAACACCACTCAGCGAAAATCAGCATCAGTGAAGGTGGTGGGAGTGAAACGTGATTTGGAAGTTGATTAATGGTAAATTTCATTGACGGATTTGCAGTGGCCGAAAAACTCTGCACTGAAGCACTTCACTCTGACGGAGTGCTCCAGTGCTCCGGATGGAGCAGAAAAAAAAATGCTACCAAAAATGCTGCGAATATACGAATTGATGACACCGTAAAGAGTGCACCGGTGCAGGGCTTTGCAGTAAGAAATGGCTCCTACAGAATCACTGATTTTCGAAAGCATTCATATCATGGCTTCTTTCTATCGATCGTCAGCATCTATAACGGCCCCGTAATGGACCCAGAGGTCACGATTTAGTTGTGGTGTCGCAACTACCCATTTGTCCGCAACGATCACATTACTTTGGAAATTTTCGGAACTGCTTTCATAACGATAGAGTTACATTGGTTTCATGATACTAAAGACGCCCTTGTTCGATTTGCCCTTTCCTTCGCTATGCATTATTTTCAGGCTTGTATCTTCTGGCTCAACACTCAGCTCGCTATTCGAGAAGGAAGACAGATAGCCGGCATGCCTGGGAGTGGATAAACGAGTGTTGTGGATGGCGAGTGCATGACATCTTGTCGTCAAGGCGAATGTTGACGGCATAGTGAATCCCAGAGCAACGAAGAAAAATATTTTTTTCTTAGAATTAGTTTGGACCCCGCAACTCATTGCGCAAGAAACTATCATAGAAAGCGCATTTTAGCATCAACGTACCCATAAATATTTATAAGCCTAACAAAATGGTTGAGCCGCTTGTTTTTTTACTAAAAAAGAAGTAGATTCAGAGAGCCAATGGCTCTTGCTCTTGGAAAAATGTTGAAAAAATATAAGGACCACGACCTCACGACCAAAAAATCCACGCAAACAAGAAAACGAAATTTTTTATTACCCTTTCCTTTTTGACCTTACGCATTTCACGGTTTTAAAAGTCCGAAATCCTCGCATGAACTCGCGACGCAGCCTTAAAATGAACGCTCAGTGATGGAGAAATGTGCAGGATTTACTCAGTGGCAAGTGTTCTGCGAGAGGACTGCAGTCTAACAAACATTACCATAAATGAGAACTAATATAATTGCTAAGCTTGCAGACGAGGGGCACGCAGGACGTGCGCGTTTCCTGTGCAGCCCTCTTATTTTCATGCATACTAGCTGTTTTGCACAAACGCCCTTATTTTTGCTTAACCACATATGCTCACTTACGTATGCATGAATGTGCAGTACTGCTGCATGAATACTGAACTCGTACTGAATGCGTATCATACTGAACCCGTACCGAATGTGTATCATTGCTTAAAACAGGTCAACCCCATTTCAAACAATTTTTTAGCCTTAGCAGCCCATACAAGTAAACGCATCGTAACACTAAAGCCGAACCACGTCTTTTTAAAACTGAATTTTCAAAAAAGAGTAAAAAAGTAGTTGCCGTTTTCCAGCAACTGGGGGACAACGAAATTGGGCAAGTATTACATGCCTTGAATCACCCGTCGCACTTGTTTTTACGTTCTTTTAGGCAAGTTTTATTTAAAATTTCTCTCTCCAAATAACCAACAGAGCAGAAGCTGATTCAAAATATTTTCTGATTGTATGGCTTTTACACCGAGGAAAGGAGAAAATCCCATACAGTCACACACAAAAAAACAGTTCTACTATTCGAACTTGCACGAAAATTACAGACATCTTCCGCAATGGTGCAGGAAACAATAGCCTTTTTCGGACAAGACCAGTATATGGCTGCCGCATCTACCCCAGGTAATTTAGAGCGTTCTGTGTATAAGTTACGTTTTCGATTGATGCATTCGATGCAAGCGGCCGCGTGCGACAGCCCGTCACAAAGACGCCCAGAGGTAATGAATTTAGTGGCCACCCTGTTCGAAAACAGCGCCATTTTCACCCCCACCACAATATCGTTCTTTCAATCTTTTGTGAGTATCAAGAATGAGGACAAACGCCCACGTAACGTCGGCGAAAACCCGAAGGTGGGAAATATATATTGATAGAGTGAATATAAAAGTTCAAATACTTCCATCCAAGCAGCCGCGCCTATCGTAAAACCAAGAAGAAAAGTACGACCGAGGATCGACGGGGTATCCCTTGTGAATAGCTGTCACAGGTCCCGTTAACTAGGGAGGCGATCGCCGGGCTAATTCCAGGACCGAAGTATCGGCCCCCCTAACCGCACCATGAAAGCGTGGACAATTTAGAAGTGGTCCTTTTTGGCACGCCAGCGGACGCCGGCTGTCGCCCAAAGAACAAGTCAGAGCCGAGAGTTGATAAACAAACAAAATTATATTCTAATTATTGGCAGATCAAAAACAATACACAAGTATGCACACTCCACAATAGTTGAGTAATATATGTCACCAATCAAACAATGTACTACACAGTACAATCAGCCACACTTAAAACAACGGACGCAGACAACAATACGCACTACAATGCAGTCGCATGCATTGAACAACCAAGACACTTAAGGACTAAAGAGATAGAAAACCTATTCAGTCCAAAGTTCTTGGAACAGAAGTCTGGATGATACTCTTCCGAGAATCACTCACTCAAAGTCCAGCGTTGTTGTCGTTCCGCTGCCCCCGAAGTTTCTCTTCCAGGAAACCTTGCCAAAGTTTCTCTTCCAGGAAACCTCACGTCTTCAATTGGCCACTCTTCAAGCTTCAACTTCTTCGCCGGAAACACGTCGGCTTCCCACACGCCGCTGTTGCCACACGTCTTCGCTCGATAGCAGTAAACACACACTCTTGCCTGTAGCTCGAGCCGTCACCCCTCAGGTGGAAATCATCTTCTTCTCCTGCTTTGTCTCTACGGACAAAACCTTCGCCGACTACACGGCGGAATCCCTACGCGCTCTGGCGCTAACTTCCGTCTTCGCCTCATCTCTCATCTCGGCTGCTCGACTAAATATCTTCCGCGTGAGATTTCAGAAAGTTCTCATCATTTCGTCGGCGCGCTACGCAGCGAAGGCTGGGGAGAGGGCGAGACGGTTCGAAGGTCGTCCGCGACGGATGACTCAACCCGGCATCACCACGCCCCTTTCCATCTAGAAAGTTCGAGTGCTTGCTCGGCCGCCGATGTGAGGAGGTTAGTTGGCGAACCTACGCTTCCGAGAGGAGAGGCGCGCGCCCGGGGAGTCGTTGGATGTTTGTTTTCTTTTTTTATGGTTGACCTCGCGGCGTCACTCTGGCGCTTTGTCGCGAGAATTTGACGGCGCGCCCTTTATGAGCACTCGTTTTGTGACTCTGCCCCCCACTTTAATTATATTATCTCATAATATTCAAAACTACACAAACGAGCGCGAACAGTCACCACACACTCAAAGACTGTAACATAGTCCGTTGCTCATGGCACGTCACATTTACAGTAGATCACTCAATACAAATGTACATTGCAATTCAATCTCACAACACATGAAATATAACCACAGGTGCATGAGTACAACACTCCATCACATACTCCAGACAATACAAGTGTACAAAGTTCGATCATTACAACAATTACTATACTCACATCATTACTATACATCAAATCACCATAACAAACATTTGACTCACTCGACATACAGTTGTGGCGCAGGAAAACAATCGCATTACCTTAACATATAGCACTGTCAAACACATTCCAAATTGACTTCGGCACCTATGCGGTGCATTTCGAGAGGGGCTTGGGACCTTTTTTGCGGTGCTCTCTCCATCTCTTCTTATTGTTTTTGCTCGTTTTGTTCCGGCGAGCCACTCCCAACGACGGTATCTGAGGCGGCGTCTCAGCCATCGTTGTCACTTCCGACGCTGCTAGCGGGTCATGACGCTCAACCGATCCTGTCCGGTTATTCACCTGCTGGTTCATGTCCCGACATTTGGTCTGGCTGGCTGACTCCGTCATCTTTACATTGTCGGTCAGTTGAGGTCGAGCCGAAGTTAGCCCAGCTTCCCAGCACGTGAACTCATTCGATACGATGATGTTCTCATTCACTGTCTCTTCCGCTCAGGCGTCACCTTGGGCTCGAGTGAAATCATTCGCGGGATTGTTCTCCGCTGTATCTGACGGTCCCTGTGTCGGCGGGGGCTCCATCTTCGGGTTTTCCCCCAAACATTCTGGATCATTCGGCTCTCGCGTTCCGTCGATGTTTCCGATGACGAGGTGGTACAAGGGGGTCGTCATGCATAGAGCCGTAACCTTCCCGCTGATGTACGGGGTTTCAACCTCAATCTCTGCTTCGGGAAGCATCCGAACCGTACGGTGAATTAGGCAAACCGGTTTCGTTCTGCCTGTCAACTCACTTTCCCGTACCAAAGTTCTCCGCACGATAACCGTGGAGCTACCGGTGTCTCTTAACACCATGATCTTCTTGCCCGCAACTTTTCCAGGCAGCGTTGGCATTCCCTTCGTGACACCGGTTGGCTGTTTTGTCATTACAGCACCCACAATAGGAATTTTCTCCCCATTTTCAACTCTACGAATCCATCGGTGACGGCATTATCATCGGATTTTGTTGCTGCTAGCACACAGAATTACCTGGTGAGTTTGACTCATTCCGTTACGACATGCGTCTGCTTTGTGCCCAGTCTGACCACACTTGAAACATTTTAATATTGTAGGGCTCGTAAAGATCGTTTGACAGTTTTTCGCGCGATGACCCACTCGGTTACACAGAAAACATCGCGGAATGCTCTCCGGTTCACGCTTCTTTTATTCGGGAGCCGATTTCTTCGAATCTTCGGGACACTCCTTCTTGGCATTGGCCAAATTAGTGCCACCTTGCGCTTCCAAGAAATGATCAGCTAACACAAGCTTGCTTCAAGTGACTTAGCTCTCCTCTCTTACAAGAACAGCGACAGGCTTGGGTGGCAACTAGTAAGAAATTGTTCTCTAATTAGGAGCTCTCTAAGCTCATCGTACTACTGCACTGTCCCTGAAAGTTCAATCCAACTGTGGAAATAATGGCAAAGTTGGGCGGCATACTGCGTAGCCGTCTCACCATCAGCTGGCTTTCCTGTCCGAAATCTGTCCCGGAATCCTTCCACAGTAAATCTAAATCGCTTCAGCAAAGCAGCTTTCACCTTGGCATAGTTGGCTGCATCGGTCGGCGTCAGCCTGCCGTACACACTGAGCGCTTCAACACTCAAGCAGGTACTCAAGCAGTTGCCCATTGATGTTCTGGCCAATTCTGGCTCCTTGAAATCGTCTCAAATTGGTGAAGGTATGTGTCAAGGTCGTCCTTCCTTTCATCAAACGCTATGAGCAGCTTGCTTGGGTTCAAGCGGAATACATGATCTTCCCGTTCGCTGCTTTCAACTCTAGATTGGACGGGAGTTTCACTTCGCTGTTGCAAA
>NW_023612903.1:0-47520 GCF_013339725.1 Rhipicephalus microplus | reverse complement strand
GTCTGCCGTTGTACTGAAACTATCTAATGTGTTTCTTTTTAGGCGGTAGCGTCTATCGACACAGAACGCGTGGATTAGAAATTTTGGTCAAACCAATTCATTCGACTAATTCATCTTTTTTTTTTTCAGCGAAAAAAATTGAGGTGGCCTAAAAGGGACATCCCGGTGTATCTTTTCAACGACATGGCTGGACGGCGTGAACATTTTCGTCTCAAATACGGAAGAGAGATGCGGAGGCCGCACGGCACCTTTAATAGCGAATGGTGCCACTTTACAAGCAAGCGTACATCTGACCCTTTCGGTGTTTTCGAAAGGGATGACTGCTAACGATGTGCGAGGATGCACCGGCGCCTTCATAAGTAAATGCCGAGCATCACCAAACTCCGCGACAAGCGAGGAAAGCGACTCGACTGCCTTTCCTTGTCAGTCATGTCGTCGCAAGTCATCACAGCCTGCAGGAAAGTGCAGACGCTCAAGATCAAGGAGGCCGGGTACTGGTGACGGGGTGCATTCACACGCTCCTTCTTCACCACACCCGCGCATGGTGTCTGAAAAGGATTCAGCCACCATGGCGCTGCCCCAGA
This sequence comes from Rhipicephalus microplus, assembly GCF_013339725.1. Classification (NCBI taxonomy): domain Eukaryota; kingdom Metazoa; phylum Arthropoda; class Arachnida; order Ixodida; family Ixodidae; genus Rhipicephalus; species Rhipicephalus microplus. The sequence continues at coordinate 46,936 of NW_023612903.1, read as the reverse complement.
GAGTCACTTTTGCAACGGTCAAGGCATGGGGACCACGATACAAGCAGAAACAGGTGCAGCTCGGCCGGTTGCTCTTCAGCCGACATCTCAATTTCGTCGCCGTTGAAGAAACGAAGATATAGAGTGAAGTGGATACAGAGAGGGCCTTGCGGCTTCTTCTTTCTGTATGTGATGTATTTGTGTCGCATGCTGTGAGCCTTTCGGTGGGCTGCCTTCTGTTTCTCAGGAAGAGTTTACCGTATTCATTTATAGCATATAGTGTTGATTAAGAAGGGCGGCTGATACAATGTGATTTTGTATTGTATGGTTTGTGGTTTGCCGTGGCGCCTAAACAACGTGTATGCCTTTAGCGTTGAACCACGACGCACTAGTTTCTTTGAAAGTTTGGCTACCTTGTTAGATGATCACCGTAACATTGTGCTCATGGTCATAGATTATCACCGTAACATTGTGCTCATGGTCATAGATCATCACCGCATCATAGATGCTCATAGATCATCACCGTAACATTGTGCTAACGATAGTACCGGGCTTAGTCACAATGACAGGAGTGCTGAAGTGCTTTCGCTTATAGTTGAAAATGTGGGACTAGTTGATATAGAATCAATCAACGACCTGCCCTCGTATACGCATGCACAAGGAAGTACAAATACGCGCCTTGATCGCATTTACGTTTCAGCACCACTTAATTCCCGCGACGTGTCATGCAAAACAGAGCCTATTTCCTTTTCCGATCACTGCATTGCTGTGGGCAGATAGGAATAGCTATAACATTAAATCTAACTTAAAACCACAATAGGCACTTTAGAACTCAACTCATCAATCGTGAGCGACCAGAGGTTTACTGCACGCGTCCACGTAGCACTGAGGAACTGTTTGTCGGCTGACATGCCTTTGTTCGCCTCTTGGGAATCATTCAAACAAAAAGTTCGGGCAATAGCTATAGCAATTCGATCTGTGAGGAGCATTTACAGAAAATAGAACAAAGCATGAACAAAGCAAAATCTTGAAAGCCTATATGAATTTGAGCGTGAGGCCCCAGGTTACTATACAGCCGAAATTGTTGATGCTAAAAACGCGCTCCAGAGGTAAGATGCTTTATGTTACAGAGGTTCCCATGTTCGATACCGCAATACTCGTGTTTTGCATTCAAAGGAGCGCACACGTTAAGCGTTAATCGGTGAATATCGCAATGCTAAAATCAAGTTTATACATGACCTTTACTCGGGAGGATTATTGGTCAATAATTCTACTGAAATTATGTCAGAATTTGAAACCTAATACAAAGACTTGTTTAGCTCTTTTCTGAAAACGAAAATGAAGATCTGGTGACGCAGTTTTTGTCATTTGTGACGACTCTAACTGCCCAGGAATGTGAATCTATTAGGGGGCCATTCACTATACAAGAAATAGAACTTGCCGTTGAACAGTTATCATTGTCAAAAACGCCAGGCCTGATGAAATATCCGGCAAGTTTTACAAAGCATTTAAATCCATACTGTGCCTTGTACCGCTCGACATTTTCACGCTGTGTTAGTATCTGGAGAGGCTTTTTTGCTCTTTTACTAAAAGCCATACTGTTCTAATTTCGAAATGCTCAGATAGAGAGAAATTTCGTTGCGTTGATGGCTACATTGTGCAACGTTGACTACAAAATGTTTGCGAATGTACTTTATAACAGACTTCAATTTGCAATGTCAATACTTATTGGTGACCATCAAACGTGTGGTCTAAAAGGTAGCTCAATACAGACTAATATACACATTGCTCACACAGTATTGAAACATTGTTCACACTCATATGAACAACTGGCAATACTACAAGTAGACTTAGCGAAAGCCTTTGATCGGGTTCGCCATTCTTTTCTGTTTTTTTCTTCTCGAACATGCCAACGTTGGCTCCACTATATTTAAAGGTGTGAAACTATGCTACAATGAATGTTCAACCCATTTAATTGTTAATGGCTGTCTTTCTAACCACGTGTTTCTGAACTCGTCTGTGAAACAGGACTGTCCGTTGTCGCCAATGCTCTTTGCTCTTTACTTAGAGCCACTGTGCTTAAGTGTAATTCCATCTAGTAATGTCTGCTGTTTAGGTGCTTAGGGGAATGAGGTAAAAGTATTGGCGTATGCGGATAACCTAGCGTTCTTTTGCTCAGATCTTTCTAGTATAAAAATTGTAGTGTCAACTATCGCAGAATTTGGAAAAAATTCAGGGGCACGAATGAACCTTGCTAAAAGCTTGGGACTGTGGTTTAGCTCATGGACATATAAACAAACCCATTATCATTGTATAGAATGGTCTTGTGTTCCACCAAAATACCTAAGTGTTTCATTAGATGTATATTGATCAAGTGCACATTACTCGAAAGAACCTGTGCCCACCCTAAAACGCTATGCCAAAACGTTTATTCCTCATAACCTCTTTATCTTTGATAGAGCTAAAGCATGCAACCTGTCTCTGGCAACAAAAATATTTTACCTTCTGCAAATTATACGTTGTGCGAGGGTTCACACAAAAAACTTACACCGTTTATTTGCTACCTTTATTTGGTCGTTAACCTATGAACCGATGAGGTGAGACAATCTTTTCAGACCTGTCTGCGCAGGTGGTTTTGGGTTGGTACCCTCTTTATTAGACAACTGGTTTGGCGCTTTTCCTAATTTTGTGACTGTGCTCATCTACTACTTCAAAATTCTTGCAATTGAATTTCGCAAATGTTTTGCTAAATTTAGTGGTGTCTACTAATGTTGCATCGCCTCCCTATCTGCAAGAGTTCGTGCGTGAAGTTTTCGAATCAGTGCGTTTTCTAACAGCCAGATTCTCCAATGAGTAATCGTTCTCTAGCTCAAGAAAAAGACCTATATTATGCTTTGTTGAATGCCCTCTTTCCGGCCCCACTTTACCGCTCACTATATATTGTATTTTCTGGTCACGACGTGCTATCTCATGTAGCAAAAATGCCCATTTCACCAATAACCAAGACATTTTTTTTACAAAGTGCATACAGAAACAATACTTCTGGAAACCTGGTTAAACGCCAAAGGCACATTTGTATCCTCAATTATTTGCCACCTCTGTGAAGTTCAAAAACAATCTAACACTGCTTTATTAGTTGTAAGGAATCCATACTTTTCTGCGAGGTTCTGCTGAAGGCCTAAAACAACATCTGTATTTAAATTCTCATAGCATCCTTTATCTTGTACCACCCAAATGTAACGACATGCCAGTTGACATGCTGTTGTTAATGGGCATGCATAGTTCATGGAAAACTTGCATGTTGGACAGGCATGTGGAGCCAATGGTGTCTTCGCGATGCCGCTTTGTGCAAATGACTGTGTGGCTAAGGAACTTTTATGACCAACTACAATTTCAATCGGACTGGTACGCCGAGTTCGTGAAGTGTGCTGCCCGAATACCCGTTTAGAAATTGTGTTGTACGAGATTTACTTTGCAACGTCCATGGTACATTTGTCGACTTGACCCTATGTATGTTGTACGCTATGTATATAAATAAGCCCCATTTGCATTAAATACAATGTAAGAAAAAATCGGCATGGTTCAGTGGCAGAATACTGGCGCTGAGACGCTGGGGTCCCGTGTTCGAATCCCAATGTGCCTTTAATGTTTATGTTTTTTTCGTATTTCTGTCGATATTGGTTACGGACACTGGCGGCGGCGGCTGCGGAAGCCGACGATACACACGACCATTCTTGCGATCTCAGAACAGCTTTCGTTGTAAAACGAGGGTAGCATTTCAACTTGCCTCGCAGTAGTTAAAGCTAAGCTAGCCGCCCCGCAGCTAAGACAGCGGGTGTTGCTCCAGTGGTACGGAGGACATAAGTCAAATCTTATCGGACTTTTTTAGTTATATGGCCGTGTCATCTTTGTTTCTTTAGCACGCCGTGAAAGTTCGATGAGGATAGCATGCGTCTGCTTATGCTAGCATGCTTGTCGAACCAACAATCATGTTTTTTATTGCCGACAATGTAAAACGTTGATCGCGTGCGTGGCTTCATTTCGCAGTGCCTCCATTACCTATATTTAACGCATGCCAGAATGAAGCTTACCTCAACCTATCGTACACGGCAATGTCGTGCACTTGGGAAGTGCATTTCGCACTAAGTCGGGCGTCGTTGTCTTCTCCACAACGTAAACGTAATTAACAAACTTTCCTGATTTGATTACGTTTGCTTTTTGAAGTTCCTGTCCAGCTGGTATAGTTTTTTGAAGTGGTTCGCGGCGCTCCAATGCTCCGCGAGAGACCTGCACGTGCACGGAAACAAGTGGCCGCGCGGCGAAACAAAGAAAAACGAGTGGCCTACATCCTCAATTTCCGTTTTTCTGCCAGAGATGGCACTGCCTGTCCGGAGTCGCAGACCCGCGAAGCGTTGGTTTGGGTACCCACGGGAAAGCTATCGAAGCGCTGTTTGTGGAATGTGTTTGGAACAAATTGTGAATGCCTTACAATGGGCACCGCACACTGGCCAGAGGGAGCTGCGTTGCTTAGACAGTGCCGTCTCAAAGTCTTTGACATTCGCCGTTAGGGGCATGCAGGAGGTAGACGCTTGCGCGCGTCCCCCATGTATCCCGGCCAAACTCCGGCGACATATGCAGGGCGCGAGGATCGAGCGTCGCGTTCCAGTTTCACCGAAGCCGTCTCAATGATGAATAAACTTTTTTTTTTCGTATCCAGAATGTTTGTTGCCGGGCTAGACCACACAAGGAGGTACCGGGTGACCTTGTCTCTGTACGGCCTCCCTGGCCTGCTGAATAGCCCTTTTTTGGTCTTGAACCTACGAGCTGAGCAGCACAAGCCGCCACTGCTCCCGGAGGACCTCAGGAGAACTTGTTGATAAGTTGGGGCATTCCCATAATATATGTTTGTAAGACGCCTTTTCTGTTACGCATAGCTTACATTTATTGTCCGGCTACAAGTTTGGGTAGCTCCTGTGGAGGTGCAAAGGGTTCGGGTAGCAGTTCGTCTGTAGCTGTCGGTATTCCGATGCTTCTTGCCTGTTTAGACTCGGATGAGGTGCGGGAAAAACGTGCCTTGCTGCTCTGTAGTGTTGCATGTATTCTGTGTAGCTTGTAAATTGGTCTTTCTGTGGTACGTCGGTGGCGCCAGAATGATCACCGAGCGGTGTGGGCGGGTTGCGCGGCGGGTTAATTCTCGCGACATTTCATGAGCCAGCTCGTTAGAATTGGGTGTATCAGTTTCTGTGTGCGCCGGGAACCATACGAGATATTTGGGTTCAACTACTTTGTGCAGTTATTGGTTATTAACGAGGATTCTGAGGGCTTGCTGTGAAACACGTCCTTGCGTAAAATTTCTGATTGCTATTTGCGAATCGCTCATTATGAATGAGTGTTTGTTGGAGGTGATAGCCATGTCTATGGCTACCTCCTCAGCCTCCTATATAATGTTTGTGATGACAGAGCACGTAATAATACAAATGCCGGACGTGTCAATCATGACAGCAGTGTGAGCTTTTCGTTCAGGGTATGGGCTAGCATCTACAAAAAGAGATTTACTGTTCGTGCCGTGTGCTTTACGCAGTGCTTTTGCTCGGTGTTTTCTGTGGTCCGTGTTGATAATGCGATTCATGTTTTTCGGTATCGGGTTAAAAACAATCTTAGCTCTGATTGTATTGGGTATGTTTGACACCATGTTGTGCATCGTACATGATTTCTAATCTACTCATTATATTTTTCCCGTTTTTGTTTTAGTGAGCCTTTCCAGCTGGGATATCCGCTGAGCTTCTATAATCTCTTCAAGCGTATTGTGTAGTCCTAGCTGAAGAAAAAGGTCTGTGATAGCATACTCAGGTACTCCTATCGCTTGTTTCTAGACCTTACGGATGAGTGCATTTATTTTGTTAGTTTCAGCTTTTTGCCGGTTGTGGTATGCTGCTACATAGGTTATGTGACTTATGACGAAAGTCCGGATTAGACAAATTACGTGGGCTTCTTTCATACCTCGGTGTTTATTCGTGACCCCGCGAATCAGTCTCATCGCATTCCTGACTTTGGCGTTTAGTCTGCGTATATAGTCTCGCCGTTGGCACCGTTAGCCTCGATGACTAATCCCAGTACCCGTATTTTTGGAACTGTCGGTATAGCTCTGCTCTCCTGTGTATGAATCCTAATTTCCTCATATTGCCGCTTGTTTTCCTCTGACTTGGGTGGTCTGCCTCTTATTGCTGGCCTGTAGATAAGAAGTTCTGATTTGTCCGGCGAGCATGTGAGTCCTGTGCCTTCCAAGTATCACTAAACTGTTCCTATTGCTTCTTGGAGTATCTGTTCTATGTACCCGTCACTGCCATCACTGACCCATATTGCGATGTCATCCGCGTAGATAGAGTGATATACTCCAGGGATTTTATTTAACTCTTCTGGTAGGCCAATCACGATTAGATTAAAGAGCATTGGCGATATTACGGAGCCCTGTGGAGTGCCTCTGCAGCCCAATTATTGGAGATCAGATGTAAGGCCTCCTAAGCTGAGCCCTGTTTTCCTGTTGGTCAAGAAGTTTCTGACGTAATTATAGGCTCGCTCACCCATGTTTAAGCTCGCTATGCGGCTGAGAATTGTTTCATGAGCTGCATTGTCAAATGCTTTCTTGATATCAAGACCGAGTATGGCTCGTGTGGATCTTGTGGGGTAGTCTATGATTTGGTGTTTAATCTGTAGCATGGCATCTTTGGTGGCTAGGGGACGACGGAAGCCTGTCATCGTGTGTGGGTAGTATTCACCATCCTGAAGATAGTTGTTGGCTCTATTTAGAAATGCATGTTCTATTACTTTTGCTACGCATGACGTTAATGACATGGGTTGGAGATTTACTTTGTTGATTGGCTTTCCAGGTTTTGTTATAAGGATCGTTTTAGCCTCTTTCCACACGTCGGGTATTGCCCCTTCTGTCCAACATTTGTTTATATATCCAGTTAAAAATTCTATGGATTCATTGTCCAGGTTACGTAATGCTCGTTTGGTGACTCCATCGGGTCCCGGTGGTGATTTTACATTTAATTTGTGGAGCACCGCTCTAATCTCTGCTACCTCAAAGTTTTTGTCCATGTTGTGGTTGGCTTCGCCTGTATAGTTTCTATGTTGTATTGGCGGCGATTTGGGCATGTAGATGTTTGGTAGATCTGTCATTAGCTGCTTCTCGTTTCCTTCGTATTCGCGTGTGAGACGCGAATTGCAACATCCACGTTTGTGATGTTGCAATATGGGTTCCCATGTTCATACATATGTCCGCCCATTGTTGCTCACACAGCTGCTTGCAGTGACTTTCAATGTCTTTGTTGAGCTGTGCTATCTTTTTTCGGATTGTTCTGTTGTGTCTTTGCCTCCGCCATTTGTGTTGTAACGCTTCTTTAGTTCGCCACAGGTGGATTAATCTGTTATCGATGCGCTCAACTGGAATATCTGTTTCTACTTCCTGTGGGGCTTTCCTGACGGTGCCTATTATGCTCTCGCACTATTGCTGGATATCGTCAGGATTTTCGGTAATTGTTTTTCTGATCTCGCGAAATTTATCCCAGTCAACTAGACGCCTCGTGTTACACATGGTCGTAATCCTGTTGCTATCGGTGAATGGTGCGTGTGTTTCGAGTATGCGATGGTCACTTCCTAAATCATCGAATGTGTTGTGCCATGTAGCTCCCGGGGCATTCTTGGTTATTGAAAGCTCCGGTGTTGTGCCTGGCTGGGTGCTTGTACCTATGCGTGTGTGTGCATGCGGGTCTGTTATCAGAGTAAGCTGTTCATCTTGTATGCTCTGCCATAACCGTTTCCCTTTCGGGGTGGTGTAACGATACCCCCATGCCTCGTGTGCGGTGTTGAAGTCTCCTGCTATGATGAGCAAGGCGCTGCCCGCTAATATCACGGCCTGCCTAAATAGAGAGTGGAATTGCTGTCTGTGATTTGACGGACTGCTATATACGTTAAAAAGAAATGTGCTGCTCCCTTTTGTTTTCCTAGATTGAAGTTCTATCATTATATGGTTGTATTCATCTTCTAGATTATGGGTTCTGACCGTAATCTCTCTTCTTACTAGTGTAGTGAGAGCTTTATTTCCCTCTTATGCTCGGGACTTACTGTCTGGTATCCTGGTAGTGTGGCAAGGCCACGCGTTTGTTGAAGTAAAATAACATCTGGCTTGTTACCTTGTCGGATGTACTGCTGGATGACAGATTTCTTAGCCCTGAATCCTCTACAGTTCCATTGCCATATGCGGAGTTGTCCTTTACCACGCCTCACTATCGCTGTTCGTTTTTTGTGTGGGAGGCGTGAAAATAGGTGGGTGGATGAGAGGGGTTGGTGGTTTTGTGCGGGTTGCCTGCAGGGGATATGGTGCCTGCGGTTGTTGGTGAACGTTCGCGACTGCACCCTGAAGGTCTGCGGATGTTTGTTGGTTGCGCCCTCGTTCTAGCGTTTCTACCCTGGCTGCTAGTGCCGTCAGATCAACAGACGTCTTAGTGGTGGTTTCCAGGATAGATTGAAATGCGGTTAATAGCTGCTCTACTTTTTTCTCAATGTTATAAACTTGTTTGTTGCGAGATGTTTCCTTGTTTAGTGCTTATGGGATGTGTAGTTTTCTGCGTTTTGGCATTTCGTTTTAACGGAGGAGTAGTTATCTCCATTCGATCGTCGCCTATGAGTGTTTCCTCCTGCATTACAGTATTAGTTATATTAGGGCTTCTGGGCTTGCCGGATTCGCGTTCCACAGTGAGGAGTTCTATTTTAGCTTGCATCTTTTCTATTATTTCTTTCATTCGTCTGTTTTCATCTTTAAGCCGCTCTATCTCTTGACTGTTGTTGTTATTGCTACTGTTATTATTTTGGACCTCTTTAGGTCCCTCCGGTTCGCAAGCCGCCACTCTACCTGCCCAGCTCACCTTGTTTCCCGACCTGGAACTGGGGTGGGAGCTTGCAGAGCTGCGGTTCCTTGTACCAGAGCGGGATCTTGTTTGCTGTCGTTTTCCGGGTCTCGATGTCGAGCGCTCTTGTGGACGTCCTCTTGGTGGAGATGAGCTTTGTCTTTGATGTTCTCGTAGTCGGGCTCGTTGTCTCTGTTTTACAATGTAAGGTTTCTTGAACCTGGCCGTGCAGCTTTTATCGGCTGTAACTTGATCTTTCCCACAAATGTGAGAGCTAGGGGCGCATCTGTGGTCGTCGTTGGGGTTGCGAACGTCGCAACCAGCACAAAGTTTATATTGGGGGGTTGGAGCACACGTCACTTTTATGTCCTAGTCTGTTGCACTGCCTGCAGTAGTCAATTTTCTCGCGGTATAGCGTGCACGGTATTATTACTCCATCACAGCATACACTGGAGGGTACTTTGTTTCCACTGAAGAGCACAATGACCGTTGTAGTATTCCCCAGTCGTTTCGCCGTGATGATGCTGTGGTTTCTTTCAGTGACAAGGGCCACCCTAATGCTACCAGGAGTTTCTTCCAGTGGGATTCCTTTAATGATACCCTTGGCTGTATCTTATGGTGCTGTTTCTTACGTTGCCATTTCATATTCTTAGCCTCGTATAAGTAATTTCTTGATTTTTCTGTACTGGCCAGCTCGGTCGGGGTCTGGTGTGCTCACTATAATGATGTTCTGTGTCTTGTTGGGGCATATCACGTCGAAGTGCTGGACTTCTGATGGTGTAGCCGCGGCTTTATGTATGCCTCTGGTAATATCGGTTGGGCCGAGTGCGGCTATGCATAGGCCTCCTCTTGGTCAGATGACGATTTTGCAGTCTCCCGGCGATAGCTTGGGCATTCTGCTCGCTTTTTCGACGCGGCTCATACGTCTTTTTTGCGTTTTGGCTTGCGTTTTACCAAAGCCGGGTTCTACCTTGTTGTTAGCACCAAGGACACCATCAGCGTCCCTGACCGATTCATGTTGGGGCTTTCGACGACGTCTGTAGTAGACGGTGTGCCAGCCTTCTTCACTCTCGGTAGTGGCTGGCGATTCATCATCATCGTGTTGTACGTCCATTGTCCTCGAATCAGCATCAGTGTCTTACGCGTCCCCTGACGACGCGGTAGATTCTATTGGGTTTACAGCGCCGGCTCCCTGAGGAAACCGGCCTGTTTCGCGAGGCTTAACAGCGCCACGTGTGGTGTGTAGCAAGAAAAGGCCGTAAAAAGACGAAAACCAGTTGGCCCACCTTGTCTTTGGTATCCTGAGAATCTGGATGACGAGGCGAATCCTCTGATATCACTCTAAAAATGTACGTGGTGATTTTCACTGCGAAGTTGTTCATGAAAGCAGGAGCCGACGTGAAGCGCGTCTGCACTCGTCGGCCAAGCCGTCCCAAGGTTGATTTTTTCAACAACTAGGCTATGTATTACGGCGCTGCAGTGAGATTGGCAAACTCGACTGAACGGTACCTATAGTACGGGAGAGCGATAAGCTCTGTGTAGATTTACCTTCGACGATTCAGAGTACGATGTACTTAGTCTACTATAGGAGAGCGGGTTTAGAAAAGAAAATTACAGCATATCTACGGAGTACATGATGATGAGTGAGTCGAAGCGTCCATTCGTGCGTGCTTTAGTACGTTCGTCCGTACGTACGCCTGTGCGTCCGTCCCTGCGTTTGTACGTGCATCTGTTCCTGCGTCCATTCATTCATGTGTTCGTCCATCCATCCATCCGTGCGTTCGTCCATACATCTGTCTGTCTGTCTGTCTGTCTGTCTGTCTGTTGTCTGTCTGTCCGTCCGTCCGTCCGTCCGTTCATTTAGTGAACACTCTAAGTACTGCCATCTCGCATCTTTTCATCATATGTTCAGCATATGAAAGTACCCCCATCCAGCGGGCATTCCAGGCATTAAACGAGAGGTGGCACTCGCCCACTTTTCTTAAAGCCTGCGCTTCGTGTCTGCTTCTTACCTTTCACCGCGTCTAGTTCAAGGCTATGTACTAGTTCGCTATATTCATGGTACTGTGGTTTAACCGTTCCTAAGCCTTGCTGAAATGAGGTTACGCCCGGCTAGTTTAAGGTGGAAACCCTTTCTGGGCAGATATATAGTGCTCAAAGTGTGTCCTTCTGATAGTATTTTTAGTAAGCATCAAATTCAAGGCAAATCTGATTGGAGATTGACCCCCGTATTCACAAACGCTCCTCGACTCGACTTTCGACAGAGTTGAGCACTGCGCCACAGCTCGGCTCAAAATGATGCTGCTCTGCTCAAGAATCACAGCAGATTATCGCTGATATGCAGCGACTTGCCGTACCTAGAGACGGCGCTCTCATCGGCTTTCTCAAGTGAGCGGGAAGCGTTGAGCGAAGGGACGTTCTAGAATACAGAGTAACTCACTAATACTCGGCTCTGTATGTTCTTTAATCATAATACACTATATATTTATTTATGAATAACGTGCACCGGTTTCTTGCTCAGTTGAAAAATGCGGGCGCGTGCCACTCCTCTAGCCTGGCCGTGGAAGTGGCTACCTCCACGGCCGGGCTAGAGGAGCGTCAAAGCAACGCAGTGCGGCGCGTGCCTGCGAGTTTATGGCAGGACTAGCGCCTGGCGTGGCAACGCTGGCGTAACGTGACGAAATGAACGCCGGCGAGCACTACGACTGCTACTACTACTACTACGACGACGACTGCATACATCCCGGACGCACGACTTACGGCATAGGGAGCTTCGCCTCCAAAAAAGTGTAACAACTTCGAGCACCAGCTGCTCTAGTATGGTGTGTTTGTGTTTAGAAAAAATTGCCCGCAGCTTCCCTCGGGGGAACACTGAGGAGGATGCGGAGCATATAATTGGTTAACGGGGTGTTAAAGTGCGACTTACTTGGGTCGATGGCTAAATTGGTTAACGTGGTTGTGAAATGGGGTGTTAAATTGCGACTTACTTGGGTCGCTGGCTAAATTGGTTAACGTGGTTGTAGGAGGGGTGTTAAATGAGTGAACACGTACGACACGTATGCGAAAGGGTGGTGTTTATTTATTGCGACGAACTTTGAGCACGATGGCGTTTTGGTCGGTAAAGTGAAGAGTGAGTGGATCGGGTTGCAGCGGTCGTAGGTCGAAATTTGCAAAGACGTGGTCGATGCAGGTTCCACGAATGGTGGTCGGCTGGTGGTGTTTGCAGTCGTCGTGCGTTGCGCGTTTCAGCGAGTGTCGCGACGCCATGTATTCGACTATCCAATCGCTTACGTTTCAAAGCGGCCGAATCCGGTGCTGCTGCTCGACGCTGACGTCTCTCAGCGGCTTCACGTTCTCGAAGTTGAGCATCTTCCGCTCTACGCCGACGTTTACGTTCGGCGTCGCGAGCTCTTCTCCGCGCTGCCTTGTCTTCGGACGACGACTTGGTTGCGGTTCCGCCAACACTTTGGCCGGCGCTGGTCGAAGGGACGTCGATTATTGCGACCTCGGACGTCGACGCGCCGTACAAACCAACCGACGAGCGGCAACTGAGCGAGCGAGACCGACCTTGAGTATAATATATACAGCGCGACGGCGCATGCACTGTCAGCTGTCGAATGTTCGAGAAGGGGGAGAAGCGCAACGGCGCATGCGCGCGCGTCAGCTGCCGATGTTCTCGAAGCGCGACGGCGCATGCGCGCGCGTCAGCTGCCGATGTTCTCGAAGCGTGACGGCGCATGCGCGCTACATTATACAGCTAGCGAATGTTCGTGAAGAGGAGAAGCGCACGCGGTGTGTAGAGAAGGAAGGATGCACAGATGGTGGAGGAGTGAAGCGAGCGCGGTGTGTAGAGGAGGAAGGGATGCACAGATGGTGGAAGAAGGAGGAGGAAGCTTGCGCACGGCGCCGCACTACAAGCCTCGAGTATTAGATGCTCCGCATCTAAAATTGACAGATCCCACGTACAGAGGAAATCGATGACATGCGAAGCACGAATGAGAAATGTTGACATGTCACTTTAAAATCAGTAAACGTTACGAGGTGGAGGCAAATGATGATATACACGATTCCCCTTTTATGATTATCATGTTTGGATGTGTCGTTTACCTTCCTCATCTGTTCACGTCACGTAATACCTAATTTAGTATATCTGGAGCTAGCGAAACGGCCGCGAGCATGCTCTGAACGTGGTGCGTTGTCATGTTCTTACATGACATGCGTGTCAGGATTATCTCTTTTGCACCATTCATATATTTCATAATTCATTGACGTCTCGTAACACCAAATTTGGTATATGTGGAGCTAGCAAAACGCCCGCGAGCGCATCATGAAGGGCCCAATATACTCCAACGTAGCGTTGAAGCGCGCGCACGCTCGGCACAGCGACGCTATGTTAGCAAAACGTGAGCACTCTGTAGTCTGACGTCAGGCGCGACCAGCGTCCATCGACGCAGCCCGACGGCAACCTGTGCGAAATATGACATGCTGCATTTCGCACCGATGCGTGACCTAGACAACACTGCGTCTCGCTCACATGGGTCAAAGCAACGCAGCGCGGCGCGTGCCTGCGAGTTAATGGCAGGACCAGTGCCTGGCGTGGCAACGCTGGCGTAACGCGACGAAATGAAAGCCGGCGAGCACGCGCACCGGGTCGCGTTGAAATGTATTGGCGCCTTGACTGTGGCATGAAGTCATGTTCTCACATGACATGCACCTCATGATTATCATGTTTGTACCAGTCACATACTTTCGCCATCCATTGGCGTCATGTAATACCAAATTTTGCATATGTGAAGCTAGCGAAACGGCCGCGAGCGCATCATCAGTGTGGCATTGGATTGGATTGGATAAACTTTTATTTGGTCCTCCAAAACACAAATCACTGTGTTGCGGGCAGCTCTCACGTGGGGACTGAGATGGAAGCTCCTCAGCCGCCTCGCCGGCTTGGTGGACAGCCCAGAGCTGATCTGCCAAGGACGAGCTGCGGATTGCCGCCTCCCATCTGGCAGAGGTGATGTTCGATATATGAGCGAATTCAGTGCACTGCCAGAGCATGTGTTCTAATTAAGCTATTTCCCCACAATGTGGACAAAGATTACTTGGGTATAGGTCAGGGTACATGATGTGTAACATTTTCAAAGTAGGGTACATCCGCGTTTCTGGGGCCGGGTTAGATTTTTGTGAAGTAGAGGAAAAATTCTTCTAGACAGGTAGAAATGTTTAATGAGCTTGTTATATGTTGTAAGAATTTCCCGGTTATCCCCTTCACCGGTAGAACGCATCCCCGGGGAGGCGCGATTGGAGAGTTCTCGCGCCGCCTCGTGTGCTGCTTCATTGAGATTAGGAGAAGAATCCTTGATTTGCCCAAGGTGAGCTAGGAACCAACTCAGAAGATGATGCACTATGTTCCTGCCTTGCAGTATTCTCAGCATTTCTTCAGAGACCGTCCCCTTGGCGAACGCCCGCAGTGCCGCCATGGAACCACTGTAGACGACTTCAATGTTATTCATCTTGAGTGCTAAGGCGATGGCCACCTGTTCCGCAATGATTGGGTCTTTTGTCCTGACCGTCGCTGAGTTGACGACATGGCCAGCCCCATAGACCACCACTGCCGCGAACGCTTTGCCATTGGCGTAGGAAGCCGCGTCAACAAATGCGACCCCTCGTTGCTCGTTTGAGACTTGACAAAGTATAGTCCTGGCCCTCGCTACTCTTCTTCCGATGTTGTGTTCTGGATGCATGCTTCTTGGTATAGGAGACACCGTGATATTCTCCCTGATTTTGTCGGGGATATCATTGTAATTGCGTCTGATTGCCATTAGGTGTTGGCCCAGCTCCTGCAGGATCATTCTCCCCAACCTTGTTGTAGATAATCTTGCAAACTGTGCTCTCTCTTGGGCTTCTACTATTTCTTCGAGCGTGTTGTGAATGCCAAGCTCAAGCAGACGCTCGGTGCTGGTATGTATGGGTAGGCCCAGGACCTGCTTGATAACTTTCCTGAGGAGCACATTCATTGTTTTGGACTCTGCTCTTAACCAGTTGTGCATTGCTGCCTCGTACGTGAAGTGGCTTAGAACAAACGCATGCATCAACCTGATGAGGTTGTCTTCCTTGATCCCATTTCTTTTGTTGGCCACTCTGCGTATGAGGTGCACCGCACTGTCTGTTTTCCAAGTTAACTTGGCTATAGATTTGCTGTTGGCGCCACTAGACTCTATCAGCATGCCCAGGACTTTGATGGAGTCGACCCTCTGGATGGCATCTTCTTGATTTGTACGGAGGTGGATGTCTATCTGGTTTGACGGCTTCCATCCCCTGGGCTTCGGTCCCTGGTGTGAAGTCCGATACAGTAAAAGTTCTGACTTACTCGAGGAGCACTTGAGCCCAGAAGGACATGTTCTGCAACCTTGCCGATACATGATGTCAAGGATATTGGCCTCATGTTGTCCAAGTTAGGGGACTTTCCTGGCTTAGGAATGAGGATCGTCCTGGCCAGCTTCCACTGCTATGGCACCCTGCCTTCTTTCCATGATGCATTGATCATATCTTCAGGGTTTCAATTGAATCGTCATCAAGGTTACGAAGGGCCTTGTTTGATATACCGTCCGGGCCAGGGGCCGACCTGCCGTTCAGATAATGCAAGGCCCTTATGATCTCCTCGATGTTAAAGTCGCCCTCAAGACCTGGATTGGGCCTGCCCTGGTACTGTCTACTTGGTGGTGCCAATCCTTTTTTGATTGGGAGGTACTTATGCACGAGCCGCTGCACAACTTGCTGTTCTGTAGTACGCGTTATCTCTTGATGCAAAATTCGAGCGATAACATGCTTTTGATTTGTTTTGGTGGTGTTTTCGTTGAGAAGATGCTCTAACATATTCCATGTCTTGCCATTGCGCATCTGAACATAGACGGAGTTGCAGATTTTGTCCCATTGCTGCCTAGATAGGGCACGATAATGTTCCTCGACTGATCTGTTTACCTCAGCTATCTTCTTCCTCAGTCTTCGGTTCAGGCGCTGACCCTTCCAACGGTTCAATAGTGCCTGCTTTGCCTCAAGAAGATGAGCGAGCCGGCTATCCATTCTTTAAACCGGAAAATCTGTGGTAATGGTGGAGGAGACGGATTGGATGTCATCTTTATTCTGTTTGACCCACTGCTCCAAGCCTTGTCTGTGGCCATCTTGTTCCCTTTCCATCGTTATCTTGCTGAACTTATCCCAGTCTGTGAAGTAAAATTCTCTCTGCTTTTTACGCTCCACAAAGAAGGTAGTGGCCTGAATGCAGTGGTCACTCCCTATGTCTACAGCAAGGTTCATCCACTGGGCCTTCTTGATGTTCCTTACAAATGTAAGGTCCGGGGTGGAATCACTGCAGCAAGATGTACCAAGCCTTGTTGGTAGGCTGGGGTCTGTGATTAGGGTGAGATCAAGTTCACTGGCACTTTGATAAAGTCGATTTCCTTTCCCAGTGTTGTACTTGTAACCTCATGTATGCTGAGGGGCGTTGAAATCACCTGCTATGACGAGTGGGCATTCCCCGGCGATATTAACAGCTTTCTTTAGAACCATCTTGAACTCTTGCTCTTGTTCCTTTGGACTGCTGTATAAATAAGATTAAAATGCTCTGACGGTTGCTGGTACCTGGCACGATCTCTACCATGACGAGTTCCGACCGGCCTGTTTCTATCTTGAGGTCGTGGGTTACGTGCGTTAGTTTGTTGCATACGAAGGTGCAGACTCCCCACCCTTCTGTATCCCTTATTACAGGCCGGAATCCAGGCAACTTTGCTTGCGGTGAAAGGGTTCCTTGTAATAATATAATATGAGGCTTTTCTTGGCTGCTCCTGATATACTGCTGTAGGGCTGCCTTCTTTTTAAGGTAACCTGTACAGTTCCATTGCCAGATACGAAATGCTTCACGTAGCGCTGCCATCATGGTTATTACATGGACGGCCAGAGCTTGATGCTGCACCTGTCGACAGGTTTGGTACCACTAGTATTGGTGGCCGAAAGGGTGGGTTTGGTGCATGAGGAGGCTTTGATGTATTGTGCAGATATGATTCGACCTTTGTAATGCAAAGCCATATGCTCTTCCAGTGCCGCCATGCTTGATTGTAGCCTACCCATCTGCTCGCTAAGATTAGCTACTACTTTGCTGAGCGTTTCAAAGACCTCTTTCATATCTGACATGATCGTTTGGTGACACGTGTTCAGCCATGACTGCCCTCTTTCTTGTGGTTCTCGAGTCCATCACGTTTTCAGCCACAGGGACATCAACTGGCTGAGGCATTGGCTGTGAAGACTGCTCGCTGGTTAGCTTAGTGAGAAGAATTTTTATTTCCTTTAACTCAGCTGATAGCCTCTCATTCGATTTTGTAAGTCTCGCGTTTTCTTGCTCTAGCTGTGCAATTCTATCATGCTCTGGCAGCTTACATGTCATCACCTCTGCCGCGCCGTTGCGCACTCGCTCAGCCCAGCTGCCTTTCGATGTAACTGCAGGCGTCCTCCCCGGGTGTGAATCCGTGATCTCGAACTGAATGCCAGGCAGCTGGCCATTCGGGTGCCGCCCAGGCTGATCCCGACCCTGATGGTGACCTTGAGAACTCGAGCGCCCCCGTGACTGGGAGTGGGCCTTGGGTCTAGAACCTCTTCTGGAACGCGACCTCCCTCTGGAGTGGGGCCGCCTTTCCTGTTCTTGTGTAGTCTGGATGCTCTGGGTCCCGTAGGCTGGAATAAGCTGCTTGTCGTTGATGTCTGGACTCGATGTGATTGATGCGTCCCGGGCTTCTGCGGCTGCTCGCGATCTTTCCCAACGTCTGCGTCTGACGACGTATGGCACTAAGAACCTGTTCTTGCACTCCTTGTCTGCCATGGGATGGTGACCGTCACACAGCCTGCATCTTGGATTGCACTGGTGCAGGCTATCTGGGTTCTTGATCTCGCAGCCTCTGCAGATGGTTTCAGCTGGGTTCGGACAGACCTCAGACCAATGTCCCAGCTTTCCACAGACGTAACATATATCGATGTTCTTGCGGTAAAGGGAGCACTGCAAAAGTGAAGGTCCATATCTCACGAATCTGGGCACTTTGTGTCCTTCGAGCGCTTTGATTGTCCCGGTGTCCTAGATTCTCTTGGCCTGCAGCGCGACCGGGTTGTTGGCGTTCACAATCTTTCGGGTCAAAATGTCCTGAGTATCGCTTATGGGGATCCCGCGAATCACTCCTTTACAAGTATCGTGGGGTGCTGTGGCGTACGCGCTAACCTCGAAAACTTTGCCTTCAATGTCAATTTGCTTGACCTTGAGGTATCTTGAAGCTCTGCCTTGGTCCGGAGTGCTTGCCAACATAATGTTCTGCTGCAAGTTGGAATAAATGGGTTCCTGCATGGCCACCTCCTCTTTGATGCCGGCCGCCTGTACTATCGCGTCTGCCATGACTCCAGTGCCAATTCTCGAGATATTTAATCCTCCACGTGGTCGTAACACAATTTTGCTGAAGTCCTTGGGTAGTGGCGGCATGCGTCCAGCTCGCACGATTGTATGCTTGGTATCAAACCTACTACGACTGACTCGAGCGTCTCCCGCAACGCCAGCTTTGGTCGAACCCTTGGCAGCAGGAACCCTAACCGCGGCTTGCTTATTCCTTGAGCGTGTCGTTCCGGCTTTCTTCCAACCCATGTCTTCCGTGCAATCCTCTGGAGAGATGTTCTCTCCATCTACTTGGTATTCCATTTTCAGTTGCAGGTCCTGGAACGCGCAGAGCGTTGAGTCACGTTGGTGCCGGGTTGGCGCATCGGTGACAGGGGGGGGGGGCGCAGCGAGCGCTTGATAGTGACAGACGCACTCCACATCGCCTTCGCAGATTTTCTGCTATTTCTGTGAACATCCACCTTAATACCCCTGAAACTTGGATTTATCGTCACCGCCAAGTTCTCCGCTTCGCCAAGACAACACCTTCGTCAAGGAGGGTGCAGTTTTGACAACTTGAGAGACGTCCTTCACTCCAGGCTACAACGTCGCCTCGCCAAGGGCTCTCAGCCCGGCCATGGCGGCCGCTAACGTGGTTACGGGCTATGATCCTACCTCAAGCCAAATGCTGTCCATGGAGATTTCATCCACCGTAAACACTATGCCATCAGAAGGCGAATACCTCGACGACATGGTGAGACTGTGGCAACGCAAGCAAGCGAAATCGAAGTCTGCGTCTCAACAACAACGAGACGCCACAGCGGGCCACCATTCCCCAGCCTTGCAAGGAACGCAGGCGCGCCATCTCTCCGGTGGTGTGCCTACCTCTGCTCCGTCCTCGCAGCCAGCGAAGCAACGCAAGTGGCGTCCGCGTCAAACTCCTCGCCTCTCTCACGACGACTACATCGTAGTAGTGAAACCTCGCGTTCCCTGCGAGGTACGCACATTCGTCCCGGCCGATCGTGCGGGCGACGCCATCCGCAGCTACCTCGGTGACCAGACTACCACGCAAATTCAAGTGTGGCCGATCTGGGAACAAAACATCTTGGTCTGTAGTACCACCATTTTGCCTATGGCACAGCGACTCCTTGGGGACTTCCAGCTGCAAGTGGGGGATCAGCAGCTGCCCGTTCGGGGCCACGCCAAGGCACCAGGGGATACATGCAAGGGCGTCATCAACATAAACCCTGCTGAAAGCCCGGAGAAGATCAAGTCAGAACTGCATTGGCCTCGAGGTACTATCCTCGCGGTCCGCAAACTCGGAGATTCCGCGGCGGCGGTGGTGATATTCAAGGGCACGAAGTCACCCCGCTTCCTCTTCTACCACTGCGTGGTGACGTATATCCGCGCCTACAAGAAAACGGTCCCTGTTTGCACCAAGTGCGGTACCATCGGTCATCGACCACCGCAGTGTCCTCACGCCGCTCCAACCCAGTGTGCCAAATGTGGAACCCCCGCACCTGCTGGTCTCATTGCCCACGACTGCCACCCCAAGTGCCTCCTCTGCCACGGCGCCCATGAGACTGGGACCAGTGGCTGCACGGCATAATATCGAAAATATCGGAAACGCAAGCAGCCCTCAACATCTCCTCGAGGGACCACCTCATGTTCGTCACAGCCAGACAGCAGCACCAACCTGCACCATTCGGCTCTACCACTCTACGCCGACACTCAAGCATTCCCACCGCTCGAAGCACCAGCGGTGGTACCTCAGGTGAGCAGTTGGGCAGGGAATGCTGCTTCTAAGACTCTCTCACCCACTTCTGTCGATCCTCCTTCTCCCGAACTTGCGGCCCTTCGCCAGCAACTAGCGGCACTTCAAAAGCAAAATTCTCTTTTAACTAAACAACTCGAACTCTTAAATAAGCGACTTCAACCCCAATAACAGTGTACTGCAAGGCCATCCGGTATTGCCTCCTCTGTCCAGGCGGCTACGCCAGCTACATCCAAGCTTAGTCTTCACGCTAAGTCCACTCCCACTTAACCGCCGGTTCAAGCAGCCATGTGTACTCCAGCACTCGGAACCTGTGCCACATCTACTCCAGAAGCTCTTGAGGCTCCTGGGGCACCTCAGGTTCTCTTGCCCGCTAACCAAACTCTCCCTAGCGAAGAGCGCGCCCCGCGCATAGAGGAACGCCTCACGCGCGTCGAAGCTTCGATTAATCACCTCCTTACCAGCTTCTCGGTCCAACGCATAGTAGTAGAGATTACCCAGGCTATTCAAGCCTGGGCAATCACCCAGTTTCAACGCAAGACATCGCGTTCCCGCTCCTGCTCGGTGAGCAGTGAGCGTACAGCTCCACGGCGTCGTCGTAATGTGGCTACCACCACACCGCCGTCGGACAATCCAGCCTCCGTGCCCCTCCCTGCCTTTAAGGATTCCGAGCGGGACATGGAGGACCAAATATAAAACCTAAGACAGTCACGATGGCTACCAATCGTACGTCCCGTTCAAACATTGCGTCTAAATTCGAGATCATACAGTGGAACCCTGGAGGCTTCGAGAACAGGCGAAAGCGTTTACATCTTTCCCTTTTCCTCAGCTCACTTGGCTCTCAGCCGGCCGTCTTGGCGCTCCAAGAGTCTGGCCCTGCTCCATCCCTTTCTGGATACTGCTCCTATGTAGGCGGCACCACCACATGCCTCCTCGTGCATAAAGCTTACACGGCGATACAGATTGACCTCGATCTGGATCTTCCTTACGACTACTGCGTGATATCAGTGCTGTGTCAGCGGAGGGGCCAACCATCAATACATATCTTAAACGTGTATTGTCCCCCTCGCCTTGCGAGGGCTTCGTTTGCGCATCTCTTCCATCGGGCGCTGCGTATAGCGGCCCGACAACACTGGTGATTGTCGGAGATTTAATGCCCCCAGCCCTCACTGGGGTTACCACTACGAGAAGGCCCGGGGCAGAGAGCTCAAGGAGCTCATTTTCTCGCTGAGCCTGACACTTCTTGCCGATCCGGCACAACCCACACGTTCCGGCAATTCGGTCACGCTAGACACATGCCCCGACCTCTCCCTCACCCGTCACATCCGAAATTTTACATGGGAGAATTTAGGCGAAACCCTAGGCAGCGATCACTTTTTACTCCACATTTCGTTCACACCGCGGCAGAAAATGCGCCAACACTGGGGCCAAACCGTCTCACCGATTGGACTCAGTTCAGAATGCAACCATTCCCCGCCATCTTCTCCTCGACAGAATATGCAGCGTGGGCATCATACGCCCTCCGTATGAAACAAGCGAACACTCGCACCCTTGCATCCTCTAATTTGACTCCTGCAATCGATCCACACCTCCTACATCTTTAGCACGCTCGCCGCGGGCTCATAAGGCGCTGAAAACACAACAAACTTAATCGGAAACTTCGCGCTCACATTGAGGTGCTCACTGCAGAGGCGGCCGCATACTCCGCACAACTTTCCGATGCTAACTGGGCAGACACCTGTTCGAAGGCTGCAAACCAGATGAGCTCTAGGAGTGCGTGGCGACTCTTTAGAGGCCTTCTAGATCCTTCCACCACCAGGGGAGAAACGCGACGCCAGCTCCACCGTGTTCTCCATGCCTTTCAGGGCACTACGGATGAACTCGCGCGAGAACTTTGTGACCGCTACATCTGCCGCACAATTGATCCCGCAGGCCCAGCATATACGTATTCCGGCGTCCCTAACACCGCCCTCGACGCCCCATACACGCTTTCTGATTTACGATTTGCACTCACGAAAATGCGACGGGGCACGGCCCCTGGACGCGACGGAATCACAGTATCGCTCCTGGCAAATCTTCCCGACCAAGCACACTTCTCGCTATTCCACCTTATAAATTCGATATGGGACGGCTCTCCGCTTCCAACGGAATGGACCACATCGGTCGTGACATTCATTCCCAAATCGGCAAAGTCCGTTAGTATTGAGGCACTGAGACCCATCTCACTTACGTCTTGCGCAGGCAAACTCATGAAAACCATGGTTCGCGAACGCCTTTCCGCCTACTTGGAGGCCAGGAGGACCTTTGCCGACACGATGTTTGGCTTTCGCCCGCATCTGTCGGCGCAAAACGTCCTGCTCCAGCTTCAACACGATATCATAGAGCCGACTACTATGCGCCATAACGATAAAGCCGTGCTCGCTCTCGATCTCCGTGGGGCGTTCGACAACGTCAAACACAGCACTATACTAACTAACCTGTCTACCACAAACTGCGGGCAGAAGACTTTCAACTACATTCGCGCCTTTCTATCACATCGCACCGCCTTCATTCGCCTTAATTCTACCGAACACGGCCCGTACTTATTAGGCAGGCGGGGTACACCTCAAGGGGCAGTCGTGTCTCCTCTGCTTTTTAACCTGGCGATGATGAACCTCCCCTCTCTTCTAAGCGAGGTCGAGGGAATACAACACGCACTATATGCGGACGAATCACAATCTGGACCAACACCGGCTCCTTTGCGCAAATCGAAGAACGCCTGCAAAAGGCTGCCCTTCTGGTCGACACCTACGCAGGTTCATGCGGCCTGGAGTGCTCTCCAGCTAAATCGGCTCTTCTTTCAGTCTCTCCGCTACCGCCGCCTCAAATTTTTCTTCCATCCGGGCCCGTCCCGTCAGTGCAAAATATTCGGGTTCTTGGCCTTCACCTCACATCGTCCTTGGATCCAAAGGGCACAATAGCAGGCCTCAGACGCACCAGCGAACAGGTGAGCCGCATGATACGGCGAGTTTCTACCAAGCGCGGCGGCCTCCGCGGGTCTCAGTCCCTTCGATTGGCCCACGCGTTTGTGACCAGTCGCGTCCTCTACACCTTGCCTTACCTTCGCCTGCGTCGTCGACACGAGCACCAGCTGGACGTCCTTCTTCGTTCAGCGTACAAACGCGCTCTGGACCTACCTATTGTAACTTCCAACAGCCGATTCGCGGCTCTGGGGGTACACAACACCTTTGCAGAGATGCGCGAAGCTCATCGCGTTAACTAAATCAATCGACTGTCGCAGACGCCTTCAGGGCGCCGTCTTCTACACAGACTTGGCCTTAACCCGATATCTGACCAAGACCCTCTGCACCCGGTACCAGAGCTCTGGCGTCAAAAGCTATGGGTGGAACCTCTACCCCGTAATATGAACCCCGGCCTCCATCCTGGCCGTAGACTAACTAGCACGCGCTGCGGCCCTTCATACGCAACACTCCGATCGTCCTGGTGTTTTCTACGTGGACGTCTCGGGTCCCTCCCCCTCGGGTCACTTCACGGCTGCCGTGATTACAGAGGGCGAACACGTAAATGGCCTCTCCTTTCGAGCAGACACAGTAACGCACGCTGAAGAGGTTGCCATAGCTTTAGCCGCCTCTCACTCTGCCTCACGCACCATCCTGACAGACTCGCGCTCGGCCTGTTCTCAGTACCTTCAGGGTTCCATTGCCCCGCTGGCGGCTAGCCTACTACAGGCAGCCTCTTGGCGCTTTAACCCTCATCCCATTCGTATAGACTGGACCCCAGGCCACTCGGGCCTGCCCGGCAACGAGGCGGCAAATGCCGCTGCCCGCGCTTCTCCTGTCCGGGCCGTTGCCCCTTCATGTCCCGAGACGGAATCTGGCAATACCAACCTGACGCGCTTTCGCGAAATTTTGGCTTATTACCGTGCTTCGCGCCGCCTCTACCCGGACCCCGCACGTGGTTTGGAGAAAGCAGACGAACGACTTCTACGCCGCCTGCAGACGAACGCCTTTATCAGTCCGGCAGTCGCCAGGCACTTTTTGCCGGAAATCAATGGCACCTGCGTGGCCTGTCATGTCCTCGCTGACACATATCACGTCGTAGCATCATGCCCAGTTAATCCCGTCCCTTTCTCATCCACTTTTCCTATCCCAACTAGAGAGGCTTGGGAGGAGCACCCGCTCGGCTGCTCTACCTTGGCTGCACAACGCTCCTTGGTGGAGCGCGCACGAGCAGCTTCCAGCTCCACTGGCGTCCCGGAATAGGGTCTTGCCACTCTAGCACGCCGATGGGCCTCGTCGGCACTCTCTAGTAGACTTTTTCTGAAATAAACGTTTTTACCACCACCATCGGTGACAATCGCCTCCTTGGTTGTTAGGCTTAAATCCCCCGGTGGCGTTGCCATGTAAAACTGCCCTAAAACAGTTTGAAAGTCCACTCACCAGCACAAAGGTGGTATCTGCTGAATTCTTGATAACTTAGGCACACGATGGGACTGAAAACTCGGCGACAAAATCGTGAATACCACAGGAAAGCATTCTTGAAAGCAGAAGCCGATCTTCGCGCGTCCGCACTGGTCGGCACCTAGAGCGTGTTCATCAGTGTGACATGTAGTCATGTTATTATATGACACGCATGTCGTGATTGCCATGTTTGGATATTTCATTTACCTATGTCGTCCGTACGCGTTGCGTAATACCGAGTTCGGTACATGTGAATGTAGCGAACAGGCCGCGAGCGAGCCTCGAGCATAGCATGTAGTCATGTTGTTACATGACACACATCTCATGTTCATCAAGCTTGTATAGCACTCTGAAACGCGGTTACGAAAACACAGCACGGTTTATTAATGCATCTCCGCCATTGTTCCCACTACCTCTTCTTTCTCCTCAGCAGACTACCCCCTTTTAGCTTATGTCCCAAGTGTGTCATGCCAGAAGAAGAAAGGTATGCCACAGATAGGCCACCCCCCCTCCTCCTGCAGACAAGTGGCCGTGGGCACTTGAAGAAAAAAAATGATCAGACGGAGCTTGTCAGAATGGGTGCGGGCTTGATCCTTTCAATGGTGACTGTGTCTTCATGCCCATTACGCAGGATTGTAAAATGATGTTCAGAACGCTTGATGACTGGGAAAGGACCGTCATAGCGAGGCTGAAGAGCACGGCGAGACGCATCGAAACGAACAAAAACGTGTGAAGATGTCTGTAGGTTTGCCGGCAGAAAAACGCCCTTCTTAGTGTAAGCTGAAGTTGGTGCTGGGCCAAAGTTTTGCATGAAGACCCGCAGACGCTGGACGAAAGAAAATGGATCCGAAACACTCTGCGTAGTAACGGGGCTGACGAGGTCACCAGGCAAACGGAGTGTGCAGCCGTAAACTGTCTCGGCTACGGAGCAGGCAAGTTCTGGCCGAAGTGTTGAACGCAGGCCGAGAAGCAAGATGGGGAGGTGTGGTACCCATTCTTCGGTGTAAGGCTGCGAGGCGAGTGCTGCTTTTAATTGACGGTCGAGTCTCTCCACTAAGCCATTTGATGCTGGATAATACCCAGTTGTGCAAATACGCGCACAACCCAGTGGAGATGTTACAGAGGTGAAAAGCGCTTACTCAAACTGTCTGCCTCGATCAGTAGTCACCATTGATGGTACACCGAAACGGCTAATACAGATAGCAAGAAAGGTATGAGCATCTGTTTCTGCCGTGACGTCAGGCATTAGAGCTGCTACAGGCCACCTAGTGTACCCGTCAATACACGTAAGCAAAAACGTATTTCCCCGACATGGAGGTAATGGCCAGACAATGTCCAAATGAATGGTGTCGAAACGTGCATCAGGGAGAGGGAATTTTCCCCATGGAGGCTTGCAGTGCCATTGCACCTTGATACGCTGACATGCTCTGCAAGTATGAACCCAGTCACGAATTTTAGCGCGTATGCGTGGCCAGACATAACGTTCAGTGACCAGATATTGCGTAGCTCTTACGCCTGGATGGCAGATGGAGTGGAGGGTGTCAACAACAGCACGACGAAGCTGTGAAGGAACATAGATACGAGTGCAGTTGTGTGAAACATCGCACCAGAGCGTAACGTCGTCGTCGGGAAAGTTGACTTGTTCCAGTCGGAGTAATGTAGAGGATCGGAGTCGTGGAAGCTCATCGTCTAATGCCTGTGCCTCCGCGAGCGAGGACAATGAAATGTCGGTGGTGCCTGTCGTGGCATTGATGGTAATACGACTGAGAGCGTCCGCTGCACTGTTAAAGCTGTCTTTTACATAACGGATGTCTGTGGTGAATTCGGCAATGAAAGCAAGGTGTTGAAGTTCTCTAGGAGTGTGCGTGGCACAGCAGGAACGTAAAGCCGAAACAAGGGGCTTGTGGTCAGTAAGAATGGCCAATTGTCGCCCTTCAAGGAAGTACCTGAAATGCTTCACTGCAAGGTAGGCCGCGAGGAGCTCCCGTCCGAAAGTACTATATCGGTGCTCAGTGTCACGTAACTTGCGGGAAAAGAAGGAAATCGGAGCCCATGCACCATTGATCCGTTGATGAAGAGTGGCCCCAACTGCTTCTGAAGAAGCGCCCACCATGATGCTAGTGTGAGCAGTTAGTGAAGGGTGGTGCAGGCGGGCGACCTGGGCGAGCTAGGTCTTAACGGCGGCAAAAGCTTGATCCGCGACCGTGTCCCAGGAAAGTGCGGCTGACTCGGCTTGCGAAGTCGAAAGTAGTGCTTCCATAGGCTGCAGAAGTGTTGAGCATGAAGGGATGAAGCGGCGATAAAAATTGACGAGTCCGAGAAAACGCCAGAGACTGCGTATGGACGTGGGAGGCGGGTACTCGAGGATACCTTGAACCTTGTCAGGTAGAGGAATGATGCCATCTTTAGTGATCTGATGTCCGAGGAATGCTATCTCCGAGACTCTAAACTGACACTTTTCTACATTGATGACAAGGTAGTAATCATGCAGTCGGGTGAAAAGCTGACATAGATGTGCCTTGTGCGTTTCAGCGTCCTTGCTGGCAACGAGAAGATCGCCGATATAGGCGGAACAAAACGGCAAGCCTCTTGTGACTTCGTCTATAAAACGCTGAAATGTTTGAGCTGTGTTTCTCAAACCGAAAGGCATTCGTAAATACTCATAGAGCCCAAACAGGATAATTATTGCAGTTTTGGGAATGTCAGAAGTCTCAACGGGGATCTGGTGATAAGCTTTCAGAAGATCAATCTTCGAGTATACAGTTGTGCCGGTTAAAAAGGCAGTACAGTCCTGAATATTGGGTAACGGGTATCGATCTGGAGCGGTGACTGCATTGAGAGCCCGATAATCACCACAGGGCCGCCAGTCATTAATCTTCTTGGGAACCATGTGTAGCGCCGACGCCCACGAGCTTGATGACGGACGAATGATTTGCAACTGTAACATATGCTCAAACTCGTTGCGAGCAATTTGAAGTTTATCAGGGCCAAGTCGGCGAGGGCGGCAGTGAGCCGGCGGGCCTGTGGTAACGATGCAGTGGGTCACAATGTGCTTAGGGGTCTTATCTATGGGAGACTGCGTTGTAATCTCCGGAAACTCGTTGAGCAGAGCTGTATATGGTGACTTGGGCGGTTTCACGAAAGTGGGGTTTAGGGCCGTAGCACGTGACAGAAAACCATTGACCGATAAGCCGGTATAGCTATCCACCAGGCGGCAGCGGTTCATATCCACGAGCAGATGAAAATGCCTTAAGAAATCGGCGCCTAAGATTGCGTAGCGTACGTCTACTATCCAAAATAACCACTGCAGTTTCCTCTTAAGACCGAGATCAAGGGTCCGAGACTTCTGTCCGTAAATTTCGATGACCGAAGAATTGATCGCTTGTAAATGAGCTGACTTCTCGCGAAGACGCCGGTCAGTTTTGGACGCTGGAATTATGCTGAATTCTGCTCCAGTGTCCACCAGCAAGCACAGACCTGTGGTTCTGTCGGTGATGTGGAAGAGGCGGCTTGATGCTTGGCCTTGATCGCCCGCCGCTGTTATGACGATCGGCCGGAGCGTTTCCCATGCGCCATGAGCAAGGTGGCACACATCTGCGAGCCGCGGCACAAAAACGCTGGTGATAATAGCATGTGTTCTGCGGTCAAAAGCAGTGTTCGGGCTGGTGGAGGGGCCATTGCGGAGCAGCCGACGGGAGAGATAGTCTTTGTGGACGAGGCTGGCCATCTAAGTTGCGAATGCTCAGCAATTGCAGACGCAAGTTGGCGACTTAAGCGGCGAGATTTTTTACCGTTTCTCGAAGGGAATCAGCTTCGGAAATCAGAGAGGTGTGGGCAGCGTTTATGACTGCCGGAGCAACGTTCATCAAGTCATCGGCCATTTCTGCCAGTTCCGACAGCGGCTTATCCTGAGCTGGGACAAGAGCCATTCGCATGGTAGGTGGAAGACGCTGTAAAAACAACTCACGTAGTATGGATGTTTCCGAGCCGTCCGGCTGGTCCCCAAGCAGGTGCTGCAGGTGACGTAGAAACTGTGTGGGACGGCGGTCCCCGAGCTCTTTGTTGCACAGAAGGTGCTGAATGCGCCGATGCTTAGGCGGAACGGGTCGGTGAAGAAGAGCCTGTTTGATTATGATGATGAAAAACATTTATTATAAAAGAGAGAGGTACGGGGCCAAAGCATGACCCTGCTACATGGTCGGCATCCTTATTCCGGGACACCGCATGACGAGGCCCCTACTCGCGCCCGTCTCATCAGAGTCCGTTGAGACTCTAGTGATGAGCAGTTGAGGAGGGCAGTCTTCCATGCCTCTCGGGAAGGGGTAGGGGAAGGGGGTAGGTGGGGATTTTTCGGACATGCCCATACCATGTGGAAGATATCACACGTCTTCCCACAGTGTGGGCACCACCCATCTGTGTTCGCATCGAAATGCTTTAGGATTGCAGGACAGAGTAGAGTACCTGTCTGCAGGCGCCTTAGAGTTCGCTCTTCCGCCTTACCCAGCCCCTTTGCAGGAGCCGGGTAAAGGCGGTGAGTGTCACGATAATAGATGAGAATTTCTTTGAACCGCAGCAGCGGTGTATTTGCCTCCGAGTCATAAGAGCCAAGGTGAGGAGCCCGGTGGGTAAGCGCTCGGGCGGCCGCGTCAGTGGCCTCATTACCTCGTAGGCCCTGATGGCCAGGAGCCCACACGATGCGTTTCGGGGCTGGATCAGCGAGAGCCCGTTTTAGAATTTGGCTGGCTAGGGGGGATATCTCTCCTACCAAGTAATGAGTACATGCTTTCCTGGAGTCCGTGATGATAACTTTCGAGTTGGGGTGCCTGTTTGACTGTCGTATATGGAGTGTCACCAGGTGGGCCCACGAGGATGTCGCGTATTTCGGCCATATCTGTGGCGGCAACGCTTCAACGAGGAGCTCATGCTTTAGAACTTCTGACGTGATGCGATGAATGCGGAACTTGTTCTCGACTTGATTGAACCATAAGGAGGGATCAGCAAGCCACAGCTGTGGTAGCGTCATGGTAGTAGTACTTCCAACAACACCCGAAGAGGGTACATGCCCGGGTGCAGTGGCAGCAGTACGAGGGCTGAGGCTGTCGAGATGCTCATGCTGCTCCATGGAAGGTCGCGTTCGTAGTCCGGGTCACCAATAAATATGGCACCCTGAAACGTAGTTACGAAAACACAGCACGGTTTAATAATGCATTTCCGCCATTGTTCCCACTACCTCTTTTTTCTCCTCAGCAGACTACCCACAACCAAGGAGGATTAAACAAAAGTTTTTTAAATCTTCCTTGCCCACTACTAGCTTATGTCCCAAGTGTGTGGTGCCAGAAGAAGAAGAAAAGAATGCCACACTTGCACCAGTCACATACATTCGTCATTCATTCACGTACTGTAACACCAAATTTGGTATATATGACTCTATCGAAATGGCCGCGAGCGCATCATGAGCGTGGCATGTAGCCATATTGTTACATGACATGCGTGTCACAATTTTCATGTTAGGGTCTGTCGCTTGTGTTCGCCATGCAATCATGCCATACCATACCAGTTATGCAACATTCCATGTGAAGAAAACCATTGAAAAAGCTGCAGGACCATGAAATGTAAATAATGACATTCATGATATACGTATCACGATATTCATGTTATGACTAGTCAAATATGTTCGTCACACAGTCATGCTAAGCCATACCAAGTTTGGTATTGATACCACTATCGAAACGGCCAGGAGAGCTAAAAGTCGTAGGCGGCTAGATAGATAGATAGATAGATAGATAAATAGATAGATAGATAGATAGATAGATAGAGAGAGAGATAGATAGATAGATAGATAGATAGATAGATAGATAGATAGATAGATAGATAGATAGATAGATAGATAGATAGATAGACGCGCTCACAGTTGCCGAAGTTCGCTAAGAAATGCTTCTCATTTAGGAATGTTTAACGATTTCGAGCACTTCGTACTCAACTATGGGAGAACACTGAGCCGTCCCAACTGTAGGGCGACTGGCACTGCCCGTGGAGCCGAACTTCACCACTGACGCGAGGTTCATGTCAAAATAAAGAACCCACATGATTGCTCTACTCAAGCAACGGCTCTGCATTTACTCACAATACCATTATTCGTAACCTCCGAATCATTTTTAAAAGTATTAGAGAATTTGATATTTTTAGGGTCGACTCTTTATGCTAAGGCTCGTAATATATAAGACCAAGTGAGAAAATGTTAATTTTCAATGCCAAACATTTCTTAGCGAACTTCGGCGACATCTATCTATCTATCTATCTATCTATCTATCTATCTATCTATCTATCTATCTATCTATCTATCTATCTATCTATCTATCTATCTATCTATCTATCTATCTATCTATCTATCTATATATCCATCTATCTATCTATCTATCTATCTATCTATCTGTCTATCTATCTATCTATCTATCTATCTATCTATCTGTCCACTGATGACTTTTAGCTCTCCTGGCCGTTTCGATAATGGTATCAATACCAAACTTGGTATGGCATAACATGACTGTGGGAATAACTTATTTGACTAGCCATAAGATGAAAATCATGACATCTGTGTCATGAATGACATGATTTACACTTAATGGTCCTGCAGCTCTTGCGGTGGTTTCGTTCACATGGCATGTTGCAAAACCGGTATGGTATGACATGATTGCATGGTGAACACTAGCGACAAACCCTAACATAAAAAAATGGCAGCATATCCACGGAGTGAATGATGGAGACTGGGGCGAAGCATCCGTCCATCCATTCGTTCTTGCTTCCGTCCGTCCATGTGTCCGTCTGTGTTACCGTCCGTGCGTCCATACGCCCGTCCGTGCGTGCGTCTGTTCGTCCTCCGCACGTCCATCTGTGCGTTCATTCATGCGTTCGTCCATGCATCCGCCCCTGCGTCCGTGCATCGGTGCAGCCATCCGTGAGTCCGTACATGCGTCTGTTTGTATGTCCGTTTGTCTATCTATTCAACACTGCAAGTACCACCATCTCGCATCTTTTCATCATATATTCCGCATATGCACCGCCGTCCAGCGGACATTCCAAAGACTAAACGTGAGGTGTCACACGCACACTTTCTTGCGGCTTGCGCTTCGTGTCTACTTCCCACCTTCAACCACCGCGAGCTCATGGTATATATTAGTTCACTGTATTCATGGCACTGCGGCCCAACGCTCGCTAAACCTTTCTAAAACCAAGGAGGTTATGCCCAGCGAGTATAACGTAGCGACCCTTTCTTGTCAGATAGTGCTCAATGTACATGCCAATGGCTGCTAAGGGGGAATGAAAGACAGGAGAATTCGGCTGTTAGATAACGCGCACGCTGCGAAATTTTTTATTGTTTAACAACGCACAGAAGAAATCTCTCACCGGCGCCACCTTGTAGGTCAAAATGTAAGACTGGTTACAAGCTACGACTACTGCTACGACTACGAGGAACGAACAGGGGCCGCTATAAGGAGCTTGATGTATACACTGCCTTTACTTGTTTTCGATGTTTTGTTTGTGTACATACAAGTTAAGTGTACAATAAACTTCCCTTTTTCGCCCCTAAAATCATGAAATTCTTGTCATGTGACAATATTTATTTATTTATTTTATTTGTAAATACTGCCAATTCCAAAGGGATCATAGCAGGAGGGCATATACAATAGTTGAATACAACATAACACAAATTGTGATACAATGGAAACACCAACTAATTAGAAATAAGAAGTGCAAGACAAGAGCGATTAGTGGCACAATAATATAAAGAAAACAGGCTCGCATAAAAAAAAACCGTAGGCAAGGGAAGGATAGAAAAAAAGGAGAAAAAGAGAAAAAGAAAAAGCATTGTGAGACTATGGTGTAAGCATTTTTACTCAGTGGTGCTTTGGAGCGAGGTGACACTGTCTGTCAGGGTTCAAGGTACGCTTTCAAGTGCAGTTAAGAACTGTGTTAGTGATGTGATTTCTATGATATGTAAGGGAAGGTTATTCCATTCTCTTATGGTCAATGAAAAAAATGAATTTTTGAAACAGTCGGTATGGAAGGTCTATTCAGTGAGCATCTGCGTATGGTTATGTCTGGTAGGGCGTGTTTGTAAACTTGTCATGAAGTTGGTGGCATCAATATGTACTTTGTTATGAACTATTAGGTACATAAATTTCAGTCTAGCTTTTCTGGCTCAGCGCTGTAGAGTATCTATACCAGCAATTTCCATTAACACCGTAGGTGATTCATGTGGCCCATACTTGTTAAAAATGAACCGTATTGCCTTTCTTTGTACATCTTCAAGTTTAGCGATATCTTGTTTAGTAAAAGGAAACCATACCATGTTTCCGTACTCTATTATCGGTAGGACAAATGTATTATAAGCCAAGAGCTTGGTATCTATGGAGGCTAAACGGAGGCGGTGTCTGATGAAAAAGAGTCGTTTGAGCACGGTCGCTGTTATGTGGCTTATGTGACTACTCCATCTAAGGTCCTCAGTTATTGTTAATTCCAAGTATTTATGTTCAGTAATGGCGCTTAATCCCGTGTCAATAATTTTATACGGGAATAATGATTTATTCCTTTTTCTCGACATTATGAGTAGGGTTGATTTTTTTTGCATTTAATGTCGTTTGCGAATCGGAGCACCATTTCGCTACTGTTTGTAAAGCGCGGTCAAGGGCTACATGATCTTCATGCGTGTTGATTATATTATAGATAATGCAGTCATCTGCGAACAGTCTGATGTTGACATGTATATTAGTGGGTAGGTCGTTGATGAATATTAAAAAAAGAACCGAAGCCAAGACACAACCCTGTGGTACACCGGATATTACTTGGGCAGTATCAGACGACTGGCCGTCAATTTAAATAAACTGTAAACGATCTCCTAAATACTCAGTTATCCAATTAATTATGGGGCCGTTACCTAGCGTTAACTTAAGCTTATAAATTAGTTTCTGATATGTCAATTTCCACAGTAAATTGTCATTGCTCCGCGCAACGCGGATGTCGGGAACGAACAGAAACGCTAACGGCACGACTATGAGCGACGAAGCCGGCCCTGCATGCGCACGGTACTCCACCGAACAGCCAACGCGCGTGAAGAAGAAGAGAACGAGGGTGCTAGAGGTAGAAGCTCACGAGAATCTTCTTGATTGCTGTGCGTCATTTACTTTGGGCACAAGTGCGCCCTTAATAAACCGTGGAAATAGAACATCCTTGTATTG
This sequence comes from Rhipicephalus microplus, assembly GCF_013339725.1. Taxonomy (NCBI): domain Eukaryota; kingdom Metazoa; phylum Arthropoda; class Arachnida; order Ixodida; family Ixodidae; genus Rhipicephalus; species Rhipicephalus microplus. The sequence continues at coordinate 13,175 of NW_023612903.1, read as the reverse complement.
AGGCTGCTACATTTGTTACATTTTCTGGTGGACGTGCTGTGTGGATGATTCAAAACCTCACGAGAGATCAAAGTCTAAGCCCTGACCATCCGGAAGTCGTGGAGCTTATGCCGGTACACCAACGGGCCAATCACCGTATACGAGGGGATTCTCCTGAATTTGTACCACTTTCCCCTGTGCCAAGGGCATCGGCGACGGAGACAAGAAACGCCACCACCATGACTAGCCAAGTTGCACCATTACAGCTCATTGTAAGTCGACCCGTCATACCAAAGGTGTTCTACGGTGACCCGTTTGAGGATGCCGAAGACTGGCTGGATCATTTCTAGAGGGTGGCGAACATAAATCAATGGAATGAAGCAGGCAAGTAGGCAATTTGCGCAGCGTATACGTCTCTTTGGAAGACGCGCGCAAATGTGGTACGAAAACCACGACGCATCTCTGACGTCCTGGGAAGAGTTCCGGCGGAAGCTTCTGTGTACGTTTGGCAACAATAATTACCGGGAAACGGCAGAAGCAGCTCTTCGTGCATGGAATGAACGTACAAACGAGATTGTCGCTATGTACATAGAAGACATGTCCCGCCTGTTCAAGTGAGCTGATCCCAAGATGACTGAAGAGAAGAAGGTGCGTCATCTCATGCATGGGGTAAAACAAAAGCTGTTCGCGGGACTCGTTCGCAATCCACCGCGCACTGTTGCTGAGTTTCGGTCGGATGCAACAACAATAGAAACGACGCTGCAGCAGAGATCCCGGCAATACAATCGTGACGTAGCCTGTACATCAGCAGGATTCTTCTAGGCAAAAGTTGTCGATAATCTTGACACTCTGCGGGAGCTCGTCCGGTCAGTTGTCTGGGAGGAACTACGCAAGCTGCATCCACCCGCTTCACCGGAACTGTTTATTGCGGATGTTGTCCGAGAAGAAATTCGGCAGGCCATACGGGAGCAGCAGAGTGATGCACGCCCGACACGACGCGCGGTAACTTATTCTGAAGTGCTCAGGTGGCCTGCTGTCTACTGTGCGCCTATCGAGACACCAGGCACTTACGCACCGACAACACGTAGCCCGCGCCATATTGTATAGGCAACTCGCAGTGCACCTCTTTCGACAGAGACAGGACCTCGGAAGAGCGATGTATGGCGAGATGCGGAACGTAGGCCCTTGTGCTTCCACTGTGAAGAGGCTGGCCATCTGTACCGGTTTCGCCGATAGCGTCAAGCTGGTCTTTGAGGATTCGCGATCAACGCACCGTGTCCGCGAAATGGCGAAAGGCCGTCCGACATCGAGGAATACCTGTGCTCACGTCAGAGCTTCGACCTGCATCGTCGTCATCCACCGCGGTCACCATCCCCTCTACGTAAGCGCTCGCCAAGCCCACGTTCCTTTCCAAACGCCCCTAGGAATCGTTCGCCTAGTCCAAACCGGGAAACTGAAGTTGGCGACCCGTGGATGCGAGGCCACTGGTGATTCAAAATACGAAGATCCTCCACTGCGACACCAGCGTGATGACGACGACGACTGTCACCAGGTAAAGAAGTGCAGTAATGAGAAGATAACTTCAAACTTGGCGTTAGTAATTGACGAGCTAGAGCTCATGGCTTTAATCGATACCGGTGCGGATTACTCTGTGATAAGCTACAATTTAGCGAAGTACCTCAGGAAAGCTCTGACCGAATGGAGTGGACCTCAAGTACGTACGGCAGGCGGTCACCTTATTACGCCTCTCGGCAGATTCGCCGCAAGAGTTGAGATACGGGGTTTCACTTACGTTGGTGACTTTGTTGTCCTGCCCATATGTTAGAGAGAAGTTATACTCGGAATCAATTTTCTGCAAGCAAATGGTGCCATTATTATTTGCAGAGGTCCAGCGTATCATTTTCGACGGAACAAGCTATAAAGGTAGCTCGAGCAGACGAGCAATACGCCACTCCATTGCGCAATATCGATGATGATGAGACTGTACCGCCGCAGAGCAGTGTAATGGTTTTAGTCAGAAATGATACGTTTGGTGACTACGAAGATGTGGCAGACAGCAACATGGATGTTTTCCTGAAAAGAGGTGTTTGTGTGGCACGAGGGATTATCCAGCTACGAAACGGGTACGCAGACATCCTCCTGACAAATTTCGGGAACGAAATCAAGCACCTCGCAAAGGGGACAGCCATAGCCTTTCCTCATGAGGTTTGTGAAGCCCACAGAAATATGCAGCCTTGAAACAACGTCAACAGATATGAAACCAACATCTGATGTCTGCGACGTAATATCTGTAAATCCTAACCTTTCAGTGATCCAAAGTCAACAGCTATACGACCTTGTATGGGAATTCGGCAGCTGTTTCTCCAATAGTTCAAAGGTATGACGCACGACCATTACAAAACAGAGGATCGTAACGGACGAGACAACCAGGCCGGTACGCCAGCACCCATACCGTGTTTCACCAAAAGAAAGAGAAGATATCAACAATCAAGCACAGGAGATGCTTGAAGATGATGTTATTCAACCTTCTAGCAGTCCGTGGGCATCTCTTGTAGTACTCGGTAAGAAGAAGGATAACACGCTAAGGTTTTGCGTCGACTACCGGAAATAAACGCTATGACTAAACGGGATGCATATCTCCTCCAGCGTATTGACGACTCATTAGACAGACTTCCGCGTGCCAAGTTCTTCTCATCACTAGATATGAAAAGTGGATACTGGCAGATCGAATTTGATGAACGTGATCGCGAGACGACTGCTTTTGTTACCTCGGCCGTACTCTATGAATTCAAGGCTCTCCGTTTTGGTCTCTCTTGTGCGCCGGCAACGTTCCAACGCATGATGAACACTGTACTTTCCGGATTGAAGTGGCAGTGTTGCTTAGTGTACCTGGACGACGTAGTCATCTTCGCCGCTTCATTCGAGGAGCATATCAAGCGCCTGCGAACAGTGTTAGAATCAATCCGTTTGGCAGATTTAACCATCAAGCCAGAGAAGTGCTAATTTGGTTTCGAAGAGCTTCGATTCCTTGGGCACGTTGTCAGCGCCCACGGTGTTCGCCCTGATCCCGAAAAGACAGTCGCCGTTGCAAGGTTCCCGGTGCCAGCAAACAAAAAGCCAGGACGCAGATTTCTAGGTCTGTGTGCTTACTGTAGACGATTTGTCAGAAATTTTTCGCAGATCACAGAACCCTTGATGAAACTTACGAGAGAAGATCTGAGTTTGAGTTTGAGTTTGAGTTTATTCAACCACGTAACAAGTACATGAAAATACAATGTATACGTGGTTTGGTACAAAGGGAAAAAAGCTGCATTTCACAGCTTGACTGGCCCCTTCACCCAGAAAAAAATTTAAGCTACAAATTTACAAAAAGTTACAAACATTACAGGCAGCGGAAAGCGACAATACAAAAAGAAACACGCATGTGGCCATGACAGCTAATAATAGACTCACAACTCTAAAATACCTACAAAAATATTCATAACAAAGCAATGCATGAAAGAATGAAAACTGAATAACCATTACAGATATCACCCAACATTCATTTACAACACAATCAGCCCATCCGATTTAACCTTCCAGTTTTAGACAATATACGCAGATTATCAGTTGTTAGTTTCCATTTGTTCATTACACTTGGAAGGCGGTAACGTAGTGTTTCAAATCTATAGTTTGTGCGAGGACAAGGTACGTGCCAAGTCTCCGTACAGCGAGTAACGCGACTGGCAGGATTTGTTTGCAAGGTGGCCAAGGTGCGTAAAAAGATACTTCCTCTGCGTATTTCTGATTTAAAAGCTGACAGAAGCTGGTATTCGTAATAACAGGTATTTCTTAAAATTCTATATTTTCCAAATATTGAAGCAGTGTGTGCGTTATAGGATACACCTTCAATGCACCGCAAGGCATTTTTTTGTAACACGACCAGGTTCTTTAGAGATGCTTTAGAGCCTGTAGACCAGACCAGATGACAATATTGTAAATGTGAAGAAAAAAGAGCATTGTACACTAATATTTTTTGTTTCACGAGTAGTATGTTCTGGCATCGACGCAACACACCTAGAACTTTACAAAGCTTGTGACTAATGTGTTCTTCATGGTAATTTCATGCCATATGTTCGTGAGAATGGACACCGAGAGTTTTACCTGTTTGGCAAAGTTTAATTTCAACGTTAATAAGTATTAGCTTTTGAGACATTTTAAATGACCTGGCTTTTGCACGGAACAGTACAGCCTTGATTTTAGAGCAATTAACGTGTAGAGAATTTGCCACAGTCCAGGCATATATTTTATTTAGTATTTCATTAGCAGAAACAATGAGGACATCAGCCGTTTCCCCAGAAAAAAATATACTAGTATCGTCTGCGTAGATTACATATTCTACCGAGCTGTCAATACGTACAATATCATTGATAAAAATATTAAATAATAGGGGTCCCAAAATGCTACCTTGAGGTACGCCATTCTTAACGTTCATGGATGATGATAGCTCCCAATTGACTGATACACATTGTTTCCTATTAGATAAGTAGCTTCTTATTAAAGCTAAAACGGTACCGCGAACTCCATAACAGTGAAGTTTTTCTAGCAAAATATCATGGTTTATTCTATCGAAAGCTTTCGAGAAATCTAAATTATGCCTAGGGTAAATTTTTTTGCTTCTATATTTCTTAGAATAAATTCCTTTTGGTATAGTAAAGCACTTTCGGTTGAGAGACCTGACTGAAAACCGAACTGTGACGGCATAATAATGTTGTGTTTATTAAATAAATTTGATAACCGAATGAAAATAAGTTTTTCACACCCCTTAGAGAAAACTGGCAAAATCGAAATCGGTCTGTAGTTTCCTAAATTGCTTTTGTCCCCACCCTTATATATAACCGTTCCTTTAGCGTTTTTCATTCTTTGAGGAAACAGCCCAGTGGTGAACACGAGATTATAAATATGTACTAAGCAGGCGTATATCAGATCTAAAATGTATATTATAGGTTCTAATTTTAAGCCATCTATGTCCTCGCTTTTACTCAATTTGAAATGCTGAAAAACGCTGATGACCTCTTGCGCGTCTGTAGGATTTGCAAACACAGAATTATTTAAAGCAGGAGGCAAATAACGTGATGAATCACAATTATGACTACTGTCAACTAGTCAGGTAAAATACTCGTTAAATTTGTTTGCTAGTACTGCACCCTTGTATATTTTATTTTTGATCACCAACTCACTAATATCATTAGACACTTGTTTGGTAGATATAATAGCATTAGGTTTGTTCCATAATTGCTTAAAATTGGTGACACTATCAAACATCTTGAAGTGATAATCACGTTTAGCCTGTTTTTGTAGTATAGTGAGTTTATTTCTGTATACTTTAAAAGCTTTAAATTTATCCGGGTCTCGCTTTATCAGAAATTCTTGATGCAACCTGTTTTTTTCTTTTATGATATTGAGTATTGCGGAAGAAATCCAAGGTTTGCGCGCCCGTTTTGGTCTCCTTAAAGCTTTGTAAGTAAAATGTTTTTTATACACTGAACATAGGGTATCAATTAAACAATCATAAGCAAGATCAGCAGAAGAACTAGATAGAACGTTGTTCCAATTGAGAGTTCTAATTTCCTCTCTAAAAGAAGATAGCGTTCGTGGATTAATTTGTTAAAAGTGAATGGCAGGAAGGATTTGACTCCTTACACTGGTGATGTTTTCTATGACTAGATATACGGACAAATGATCACTTATCGGGGAACGAAGGACGCCTGCCTGTAATGTACTGTTTGTACTACTTGTAATAAACAAATCTAATAGAGTAGAAGTGGTATCAGTAATACGTGTTGGAATTGTAATTACGTTTGTTAAGAAAAAAGAAGCAAGAAGGTCTGAAAGTCTCATCTGTTTATGTGTGTCGCTCAACATATCTATGTTAAGATCACCTCCCAGCACTAGTTTATAATTAAATTGGTTTACAACAGAAAATAGGTTTTCTAAATATTGAATAAATGAATCCAAATTGCCACTTGGTGGCCTGTAAATTGCAATAAAAATGTAGTTGTGATACTGTAAAGTTAACGCCTCAAGATCATCGGTCCACAGAGACACATCTTCACGATACTCATACGTTATTTCAGCTTTGACATACAAGCATACACCACCACCAATTCTCAATTTTCTATTTTGGTACACAACATTATATCCATCAATAGAAAACACGTCTGTTTCACTACGGTACCAAGTTTCAGTCATCAGATGTACCTTTCGAGTGGGACACCAAACAACAAAGCGCCTTCAACAAATTAGGAAAACGGTTGCAAGAGCCCCCAATCCTTTCCAATTTCGATAAAACAGCTGACACGGAAATCCACACAGACGCCAGTATCATCGGCCTTGAATGCATCCTAATACAGTGGCAGAATGGCGAAGAAAAGGTGATGGCATACGCCAGCAGGACTATAACAAAGGCGGAGACCAATTATTCGGCCACAGAGAAAGAATATCTTGCTGTCGTCTGGGCCATCAGTAAGTTTTGGCCTTACTTGTATGGTAGACCACTCAAGGCAGTCAGCAATCATCGTGCCCTATGCTGGCTCGCCAACCTGAAGGACCCATCGGGACGACTAGGAAGGTGGAGCCTCAGACTGCAAGAATTTGATATAACTGTGGTATACCGATCTGGCAGGAAGCATACCGACGCCGACTGTTTGTCACAGGCACCTGTAGACACAGCACTATAAGAAGAAGTGGACTTTCCGTTTGCAGGTGTTGTCGAGACTTCTCAGATAGCCAAATTTCAACACGCGGATGAAGAATTTCTCCCGCTCATCAAACACCTGGAAGGAGCTGACGTACAAGTACCTCGTATATTTTCTCGAAGCCTCGCATCGTTCGGCCTCTGAGAAAATGTCTTCTACAAGAGAAACTTCAAGCCCAACCATGAAAAGTTCCTGCTTGTCGTTCCTGCAACCATACGGCAAGAAATATTACAAGCGTGCCACTATGAGCCGACGTCTGGACATTTGGGGGTCACTCGAACGCTTGCACGAATCAGTCTGCCTTATTATTGGCTCAAGGTATTGTCTTCAGTAGAGTGCTGTGTTAAAACATGCCGCAAGTGCCAAAGACGGAAAACGCTCCAAGCTAAGCCAGCGGGCCTTCTGCACCCGACAGACCAACTGAAAGCACCTTTCCGACAAGTTGGAAAGGACTTCCTTGGACCATTCCCAACATCTTTACTCGACAAGAAGTGGATCGTTGTAGCGGCTGATTATTTAACGAGATACGCGGAAACAGACTCCTTGCATCGAGGAACGGCTGCTGAGGTCGCGAAATTCTTTGTACAGAGCATAGTGCTACGGCATGGCGCTCCGACTGTCGTAATCATCGATCGCGGACCGACGTTCACGGTACAACTCATGGAATGCCTGCTGAACATGACCCGCACTGTTCATAGGAAAACTACCGCATATCACTCTCAAAGCAACGGCCTGACTGAACAACTTAACACAACTCTAGCTGACATGATATCTATGTATGTGGATGCCGAACACAAAAAGCGTGACGAAATTTTACCATACGTCACTTTCGCCTATAACACTACCGTACAAGATACTACCAAGATTACCCCGTTTCAACCAGTCTATGGTCGTGTAGTTACCAAAACACTGGACGCTATATTACCTATAGACCAATATGATTACCCTTCTGATCTTGATGACTGCATAGAGAGAGAGAGAGGAAGAGGCCTGCCAATTAACAAGGTACCGAATATGTCACCAACAACGAATCGATGCTGACCGCTACAACCGAGGAAGACGTCAAACATGGTATGAAGTTGGGGACAAAGTGTGGATATGGACCCCAGTACGACGACGAGGCCTGTCTGAAAAATTGGCAGATCCCACGTACTGTGGGAATCGATGATATGGAAAGCACGAATGAGAAATGTTGATATGTCACTTAATAATCAACACGACGTTACGAGATGGAGGTAAATGATGCCGTACATAACTTCCGTGTCATGATTATCATGTTTGGATGTGTCGTTTACATTCGCTATCTATTCACGTCACGTGATACCAAATGTAGTATATGTGGAGCTACCGAAACAGCCACGAGCACGCTATGAGCGTGGTATCTTGTCATGTTCTTACATGACACCCATGTCAGGATTATCATGTTTGCACCAGTCATATATTTCGCATCCACTGACGTCACGTAACACTAAATTTGGTATATGTGGAGCTTGCAAAACGGCCACGAGCGCATCATAAAGGACCCAATCTTCTCCAACGCAGAGTGGACGCGCGCGCACGCAGGGCACAGCGACGCTACGTTAGCAAAACACGAGCGCGCTATAGTCTGACGCCAGGCTTGACCAGTGTCTGTCGGCACGGCGCGACGGAAACCGGCGCGAAATGCAACATGCTGCATTTCGCGCCTATGCGTTACCCAGACAACACTGCGTCTTTCTCATTTCATGACGGAGGGACGCCGGACGCACTGAAACGCACATGCGTCAAAGCAACACAGTGCGGCACGCGCCTGCGAGTATATGGCAGGACCGGCGCCTGGCGTGGCAACGCCGGCGTGACACGACGAAATGAACGCCGGCGAGCACGCGCACCACATCACGTCGAAATGTCATGATTATCTCATGAGTATCATGTTTGCACAAGTCACATACCTCTGTGATTCATTGGCGTCACGTAATACCAAAGTTGGCATATGTGAAGCTTGCGAAATGGCCGTGAGCGCATCATTAGTGTGGCATGTAGTCATGTTGTCACATGACACGCATGTCGTGCTTATCATGTTTGGATGTGACATTTACCCATGTCGTCTGTTCACGTCACGTAATACCGAGCTTGGTACATGTGAAGCTAGTGAAACGGCCGTGAGTGCATCATGAGCATAGCATGAAGTCATGCTTTTACATGACACGCATCTAACGTTTATCATGTTTGCACCAGTATCATACCTTCGTCCTCCATTCACGTCCCATAATACCAAATTTGGTATCAGTGGAGCTAGCGAAATGGCCGCCAGCGCATCATGAGCGTGGCATGTAGTCATGTTGTTATATGACACGCATCTCATGATTATCATGTATGCACCAGTCACATACAGTCGTCATCCATTCACGTACTGTAATACCAAATTTGGTATATGTGACGCTAGTGAAACGGCCAATAGTGCATCATGAGCGTGGCAAGTAGTCATGTTGTTACATGGCACGCATATCATGATTTTCTTGTTAGGGCCTGTCACTTGTGTTCGCCATGCAATCGTGCCATACCATATCAGTTTTGCAACATGCCATGTGATCAAAACAACCGCAAGAGCTGCAGCACCATGAAATGTAAATCATGACATTCTCTACACAGATATCCTGATTCTCATCTTATGACTAGTCAAATACGTTCTCTATGCAGTCATGTTATGCCATACCAAAATTGGTATCGATACCATTATCGACACGGCCATGAGGTAAAAATTGGCAGATCCCACGTACAGTGGGAACCGATATGCGAAGCACGAATGAGAAATGTTGATATATCACTTTAAAATCAGCACAACATTACAAGGTGGAGGTAAATGATGCCGTTCATGTCTTTCGTGTCATGATTGTCATGACTAGATGCTTAGTTTACCTTCGTCATCTATTCACATCATGTGATACCAAACTTAGTATGTGTGGAGCTAGCAAAGCGGCTGCGAGCACGCTATGAGAGGGGTATGTTGTCATGTTCCTACATGAAACGCCTGAGGATTATCATCTTTGCACCAATCATGTATTTTGTCATCCATTGACGTCACGTAACACCGAATTTGGTACATGTGGAGCTAGCAAAACGGCCGCGAGCGCATCATGAATGGACCAATATACTCCAACGTAGCGTTGACACACGCGCACGTTGGGCACTACGACGCTACGTCAGCAAAACGCGAGCACTCTATATTCGGACGCCAAGCGCAACCAGCGTTCGTCAGCGCGGCCCGACGGCAAACGGCGCGACATGTGACATGCTGCATTTCGCGCCGATGCGCTTCCCAGACAACTCTCAATCTCCTTCTTTTCGCGACGGAGGGATACCGGACGTGTTGAAACGCGCATGCGTCAAAGCAACGCTGCGCGGCGCGTGCCCACGAGTATATGGCAGGATCGGCGCCTGGCATAGAAACGCCGGTGCAACGCCGGCAAGCACGCGCACCGCGTCACATCGAAATGTGTTTGCGTCTTTGGCATGTAGTCATTTTCAAACATAGCAGTCCAAAGGAACAAAAGCTAGGGTTCAAGACGATTCTAAAAAAAGCTGTTAATATCACCGGGGAATGTCCACTCGTCATAGCAGGTGATTTCAACGCCCCTCATCATACATGGGCTTACAAGTACAACACTAGGAAAGGAAATCGACTTTGGCAAAGTGCCAGTGAACTTGATCTCACCCTAATCACAGACCCAGCCTACTAACAAGGCTTGGTACATCTTGCTGCAGGGATTCCACCCCGGACCTTACATTTGTAAGGAACATCAAGAAGGCCCAGTGGATGAACCTTGCTGTAGACATAGGGAGTGACCTCTGCATTCTTGCCACTACCTTCTCTGTGGAGCGTAAAAAGCAGAGAGAATTTCACTTCACAGACTGGGATAAGTTAGGGAGATAAGGATGGAAAGGGAACAAGATGGCCACGGACAAGGCTTGGAGCAGTGGGTCAAACAGATTAAAGATGACATCAAATCCGTCTCCTCCACCATTACCACAGATTTTCCGGTTGAAAGAACGGATAGCCGGCTCGCTCATCTTCTTGAGGCAAAGCAAGCACTACTGAACCGTTAGAAGGGTCAGCGCCTGAACCGAAGACTGAGGAAGAAGATAGCTGAGGTAAACAGATCAGTCGAGGAACGTTGTCGCGCACTATCGAGGCAGCAATGGGACGAAATCTGCAACTCCGTCTATGGTCAGATGCGCAATGGCAAGACATGGAATATGTTAAAGCATCTCCTCAATGAAAACACCGCCAAAACAAATCAAAAGCATGTTATCGCTCGAATTTTGCATAAAGAGATAGGGCGCACTACAGAACAGCAAGTTGTCCAGCAGCTCGTGCATAAGTACCTCCCAATCAAAAGAGGATTGGCACCACCAAGTAGACAGTACCAGGGCACGCCAAATCCAGAACTTGAGGGCGACTTTAACATCGAGGAGATCAGAAGAGCCTTGCATGATCTCAACGGCAGGTCGGCCCCTGGCCCGGACGGTACATCAAACAAGGCCCTGCGTAACCTTGATGACGATTCAATTGAAACCCTGAGGGATATGATCAATTCAGCATGGAAAGAAGGCAGGGTGCCAGAGCAGTGGAAGCTGGCCAGCACGATACTTATTCCTAAGCCAGGAAAGCCCCCTAACTTGGACAACATGAGGCCAATATCCTTGACATCATGTATCGGCAAGGTCGCAGAACATGCCATACTGCACAGAATAAACAAGTGCTTGGAAGATAACGACATATATACACACAATACGGTTGGATTCAGGGCAGGGCTATCCACACAAGATGCATTGAAGCTTATCAAACACCAGGTCATTGACAATGAAACCAGAAACTTGAGAGCCATTCTGTGCCTAGATCTAGAAAAAGCGTTTGACAACATCCACCACTCATTCATACTCGAAGCAATTTCCAAGCTTGGTCTAGGGAAAGCCTTCTATGACTACGTATGGTCCTTTCTTACAGATCGGAAAGCCGTGATGAAGATATCAGATATCGAGACCGCAGCAATCAAACTAGAAGCAAGGGGCACGCCACAAGGGGCAGTGATTTCCCCAATGCTGTTCAACATTGCCATGATTGGACTGTCAAAGAAATTATCGAGCATTGAAAGATCGAAGCACAGCATCTACGCAGATGACATTACCATCTGGTGCACAGGTGGAAGCGAGGGGCAGATTGAGAGCGCTCTGCAAGAGGCGATTGACCCCGTAAAAGACTACCTTCGCCCTTCCGGGCTCAACTGCTCCTCGAGTAAGTCAGAACTTTTGCTTTATCGGACTGCACGCCGGAGACCGAAGCCCAGGAGATGGAAGCCGTTAAACCAGATAGACATCCATCTCCGTACAAATCAAGGGGATGCCAGACAGAGGGTCAACTGATGCAAAGTCCTGGGAATGCTGATAGAGTCTACCGGCGCCAACAGCAAATCTATAGCCAAGTTAACTCGGAAAACAGACAGTGCGGTGCACCTCATACGCAGAGTGGCCAACAAAATAAATGGGATCAAGGAAGACAACCTCATCAGGTTGATGCATGCGTTTGTTCTAAGTCACTTCACATACGAGGCAGCAATGCACAACTGGTCAAGAGCAGAGTCCGAGACACTGAATGTGCTCCTTAGGAAAGTTATCAAGAAGGTCCTGGGCCTACCCATACATACCAGCACCGAGCGTCTGCTTGAGCTTGGCATACACAACACGCTCGAAGAAATAGCAAAAGCCCAAGAGAGAGCACAGTTTGCAAGGTTATCTACTACAACGTCGGGGAGAATGATCCTTCAGTAGCTGGGCCAACACGCAATAGCAATCAGACGCAATTACAATGATATCCCTGACAACATCAGGGAGACTATCACGGTATCTCCTATACCGAGAAACATGCATCCAGAACACAACGTCGGAAGAAGAGTAGCGAGGGCCAGGACTATACTTCTTCAAGTCTCAAACGAGGAACGAGGGGTCGTATTTGTTGACGCGGCTTTCTACGCCAATGAGAAAGCGTTTGTGGCAGTGGTAGTGGATGGGGCTGGCCATGTCGTCAACTCAGCGACGGTCAGGACGAAAAACCCAATCATTGCGGAACAAGTGGCCATCGCCTTAGCACTCAAGATGGATAACATTGAAGTCGTCTGCAGTGATTCCGTGGCAGCACTACGGGCGTTCGCCAAGGAGACGGTCTGTGAACAAACGCTGCAAATGCTGCAAGGCAAGAACATAACACATCATCTTCTGAGTTGGTTCCCAGCTCACCTTGGACAAATCAACGATTCCTCTCCCAATCTCAACGAAGCAGCACATGAGGCGGCGCGAGAACTCTCCAACCGCGCCTCCCCGGGGATGCAATCTAACGGTGAAGGGGATAACCGGGAAATTCTTACAACATATAACGAGCTCACTAAACATTTCTACCTGTCCAGAAGGATTTTCCATCCACCT
>NW_023612902.1:0-57893 GCF_013339725.1 Rhipicephalus microplus | reverse complement strand
AGGACGTGCCCATTCTGTAGCATTGTATAGACGTCATCTGTCCTTCTAACCTCACTGAGCCCTATTACATCCCATTTAACACCCTCTAGCTCCTCGAATAATACAGCTAGACTTGCCTCACTAGATAAGGCTCTAGCGTTAAATGTTAATGCAGAAAGCTACATGGGCAGATAAGATTAAGAAGTTTGTGGGTATAAAATGGCAGCAGCAAGCACAGGACCGAGTGGACTGGTATAGAACATGGTAGAGGCACTTGTCCTGCAGCGGACGTAGTCAGGCTGATGATGATGATGATGATGATGATGACATGGCAGTTTTATATACAACCCACGGGTACCGGGACATGCATGCACAGAAATGTACACACACACACACACACACACACACACACACACACACACACACACACACACACACACACACACACACACACACACACACACACACACACACACACACACACACACACACACACACACACACACACACACACACACACACACACACACACACACACATTATACATGTGGTGACCACTGTCTGATGGCATGGCTATGGGATCCATGCCTGGTGAAAAACCAGCAACACCCGTTCATAGAACACCGACCGAAAACGACATGACCACTGCCGCAGAAATTCCTCTTCCCCGAGGAAGAACAATTCCTGGGACAGGAACGACAAGAGTTCCGAGCACAATCGTTCCGTACAAATCGGATACAAATCACGGCGACGGCGCGAATAACCTGGCGCCGGCGAGCTTGCAGATGTGTGGTTCCAGAAGGTGCACTGGTAACACACGCATTTGTATTCGCGCCATTTACGAATAAGTTAAGCTCCCGCTATTAAGGGCTTGTCTGCGAGTTGCTGTTATCTAAACGTAATCTTTTATCGTGGTGACTTCTTGCTTCACGTTGCCCCATCAGGGTAGCTTGCACATGAACTTTAGGGTGGCGTCACCACTCCCCCTCACTCCCCCCCCCCCGCACACATACACCAGTGCTTTTTTTTTTGCAAGTTTTCACGCTTACCAGGTGCTTCTTGGTATCAATCAATTAATCAATGAATTAGTCCGTCTATTTTTCATCGAAACTTAAAAAGTGGCTTAGAAATGGGGAGGTGGCAAAACAAGCTCCAGTTCCTGCAGGCTTACTATCGTAAAAGCAATCACTACGTAAAATAATTACTGTAATTAGTATCGCAATGGGGTGATTACCAGCGCGAGAAAATCTACATTTTGCCCCGCCGCTGCGGTCTAGTGGCTAAGGTACTCGGTTGCTGACCCGCAGGTCGCGGGATCAAATCCCGGCTGTGGCGGCTGCATTTCCGATGGAGGCGGAAATGTAGGCCCGTGTACTCATATTTGGGTACACGTTAAAGAACCCCAGGTGGTCTAAAATTTCCGGAGCCCTCCACTACGGCGTCTCTCGTAATCTATGGTGGCTTTGGCACGTTAAACCCCACAAATCAATCAATCAATATTCGTATTTCTATTTAGTGTTCCTTTAATCGAACGTCATTCAGCACAAAACACGTACAAGCCGCTACGTTGTCACGTATGCACACTCACACACGCGTGCGCAGGTGGACGGGCTGCACCGTTTTAAAAATCGGTGCTCGGAATTTTTCCAACCGTCACCCACTGCAGGCGCATGCGCGTCAACACTTTCGCTCACATTTCGAACATTCTCGAATCGTGCCGTTCGCGCGCTCGGTTTATTTAGCCCGCGCGCCGTCTATAGGCGACCTGGACGCGAAAAAAAAAAAACGAACATTTATCGCTCTGCATTGACAGCCGGAATGCCAGGCGTAAGTCTACGCCGGGTAATGAGAAGATATAGAGATCCCCCCCTTCACACATATATTTTTTATCTTCAATGGAACATGTCTGTCTTAATGTTACAGAATAGCGACCCTTTTTTCTTTTCTTTGCGCGTGCGTGGGCCCTGCTGGGAAGAATTTACCGAACCTGTCAATCTGGCCGACATGCAGCCACGGCGCGTATAACAAGTTTCCCGCCTATAGCCCTCGTCAGCTTTAATAACGAACTGCGCTCCTCGGCAACCGAACTCCTTAACTATATATTATACCGAAACGGAACCCAAGCTGACGAAGACGCGTTACAGGCCGCAGATTGATTGAAAGCCCGCTTTAAGAAGTGGTGCAATAAGTGCGACGAAATTTACCACACCGGCGATGACGTCAGAAGCGTAGATGTCGCGCCGAAAATGGTAGAATTACGGAAACTTTGGTACGGGTTTTTTTTTTCCCTATCTCCATAGAAGGGTGCAATACATATATATCCCTCTCTGCTGTCAGCTTCGATTTGCCATTTCAGCACTAGACTTTTGCGGAGCATTCGTACTTGAAAAGAAAAAGAAAACACCTAAAAGTGCTTCTTCTAAGCGATAGATTAAAGACCTAGTAAAATAAGCTGTATAAAGTGCAACTTGTATGGAACTGTATACGTTCGCTGATTGGGAACGAACTAGAGACGGCTTACAAATCAACATAAGGGGGTTCAGCACACGGGCTGCTATTACTGATGTTCCCTCACGGCCCCGAATACCGAATACTGGCATACTTGACCTCAAAACCGAAATTCGAATGTTAATGTTTGATGGTGTTACGAAACGAGGGGAATTTTAAGGACGTTTGTTTCCTTTGTTAGAGACAACATTAATTAAAATTAACACAAGAAAGCCACTCCCACGTATAAGCGCACATATATACCCCGCAAAGCGGACAGGGGGAAAAACCACCGCTGTAGCTCAGAGAATCGGACGCGTTATTCAAAGGTCGTGGGTTCGCTCCCTGCCAGGGGCGAGTTATCTTTTCGTCCTGGGGACTTTCTTCACATTTACAGCGTAATTACTTCTAATAACGTCCCCTATACTTCCCTCGGCTTTCTTGTCTGTTACCTTTAATAATTTTAGTCTGTGTATAATACAAACGTGAAGGGATGGATTTCTAGTTTAGACATGCGTATGCACATGCTTAAATTTCTGGGTTAAAGAGCTTTAACACTGCGGAAAACGGAACCAAAAAAGAAAAAAAAATCACGGCATATATATACGAAGTGAAGGTTGAGTGTGATCGGTTCGATGATAGCGTAAATAACCCGTGACATATTGACCACTCACGCATGTAATTGAGTGCCAACCGGTGTGCAGTTATAACAATGTTTATTGGTCATAGCTGGTATGTTTTGTCGAGTTGCGAATTTCATTTTGCTTTCAATACTACTTCTTTGTGGTATCGGATTCAGCTTGAAGTTGGCAAAGACAAGGTCTGGGCCCGTTCCTCCGGTGGTTGTCGATTGTTTCTAGTCACGCGAAAGACATCATAGATCATATCGATCGAGGCGTCATCTACTGCAGAAGCCAGTCGTTGTCCGTGATCCTCCTCGCCCTCACCTTCGTTGTCGTCATCGTCATGGCGTGTAGTGGGCATACCTTGCATGTGCCGTGAATTGCCGCGATGGCAGAAAGAGGATGCGGTCTGGTACGCGCTTTTTCTTCATTTGCATCGGCATCGTCGTCAGCGGTGGCTATACAATGCCACAGAGGACAAGGCTCGTGCACGAACTGCTTCGCATCAAAAAAAAAAAAAGAAAAACGTGTTGCCTTCAAGTCTCATGTCGTTAACACAGCTCTAACTTGCCTGAATGCGGATACGAGTTTAGCGTTGCATCGCGCGCACACACCACATACATACATACATACATACATACATACATACATACATACATACATACATACATACATACATACATACATACATACATACATACATACATACATACATACATACATACATACATACATACATACATACATACATACATATTTCGATTTTAGGTCGTTGTGCTCCAAGAAGCTTTCTTTTATGGCGTATAAGTACCCATCTCTGCGAGCAGTGATAACTTTTGAAAGGCCGACTGAGTTCCGCATCCTCGTGTCTCTCTCACGAAGGCATATGGCCTTATTTGGTTTCATTCTTCTTCCTTGCCTTCCTAGAGGCTGCAATGATAGCAGGAATTCATCGCAGTAAAATTCCGATCGCCATCTGCTGTCTTGTTTGTTACCGTTATTCCTTTTTCTCGATCGGTGTCCTGGACGACCTCGGTTTGACAGCGTATAATTGAAAAAAACAACAAAGAAAACAAAAGGAAACCGCGTGGTGGCCCTTTTGATTGCGTTATCGTTGGCTGGGGCATCGTATTTATTCAATCGCAGCTGTTCTGGCTCTTCGAATGATAAGCTTTTGTAAACAAAATAATTGCGTTACGCAAACGCAGAGCGTCGGGACGCGGGTTTTTATTCGCTGTATGACCAGTATTGAGGCATGCTTTTAGAAAGGGACATATTCATCATATTCATCATCATCGCATAGGTAGCTTACATCATATTCATCGCATCGTATTTATAGCTTGCGCTGACGTAATTGAAACCGCTACATCGGCCAACCGCGTGACACACTCAAAGTATGTGACGTTATGCATTGATGTTATCGTTTTATCACTTGCAAGTTCTCCCATTATTGACTGACGAATAAAATTTCGGCCACATCGTTATTGTAGGGAAGTAGACCAGGCGTGACGCGATTATACTGTTTCTACGTCATCAAGGCCGCCGTGTTGGTGAGCCAGTACGTTATGGAGCAATGACGTCATGTGCAAGCTATCTACATTCTGTATACGTAAGGCACTCTATGTTACCGGACATCTCTTTAAAAAAATTGGGACGGACAAATACGCGGTAAAATGTAGCCAGGTTTAAATTTCCTTCGTTATCTACGTTTGGACACACTCAAGCGTATATGTCCGTGTTCACATGGAATTATTCAATTAAACGCCTTTGCCGGGTATAAATATAAAGGCCTAAATTGAGGTGCATACAGTTTACTTATACTTGGACAATGTTTAAGGATTTAATGCTTTGCTAATCTATACGTTGCCTCTGGGGTTGTGTACTGTATATTTACCGAATTGCGATATTTTCACGCTGTTGTCACAACCACCTTCTTTTTCTTCTGTGGAGGCGGACATCTATGTTAACAGTATGAATGATTCATGGCATGAACAATTGAAATTTGACTCATGAGCTTTTTAATTGAACGACACGGGCGGTTGGCTGAAATGGGAGAATTGAAATTATCCCTGCGATAAGGCTCTTTGACATTTCAGATTCCTAATCGGTAATTTTTGTACACTGATGAAATCCGACCCTACTTCTGCGGCGAAATCCAAACAGAAATGTGGAAAGGCGCTACTGCTATGCTCTCGTCATCATATTGATCATCATCATATTGACAGCGTCGTCATCTTGATCATCCAGTTGTATATCGGCTCATGGGTGTAAGGGCTTCGCTTGTCATGATACCGCACATGACGCACGCTGGGTTACCCAATGCACAGCCAGCACCACTGCAGTCGTTTTCGGAAACAGATTCTCGTTTTCTCCTATAGGGTACACGTCAATCGCGCTCTTCGGCGCATAGGTTTCGATTTCGCTGGTGGAATTGGTCGGATTTTTCGTCGCTACGCAAAAATTACGACAGGCCGCCTTTAGGAAACCTGAAATGGTGGATGACCTACCGCAGGAGTGATCTAAATTTGTTTATTTGACCCGATTGCCTGTCTTCTCCAATTAAATAGCTAATTATTCTGATTTGCATAATTACAGCTGTATTGAATGTCTCTACTCACCCTAAGCAGTCTGCCGCCACAGAAAAAAAAAGTTAATTATGAGTCTGGAAGCTTCGGCTAGTTGGCGTCTGTCTAGTCGGCCCTTTTTTCCTACGTTCGCGCGCTGAAGACAACTTGCCTGTATAAAGGTAATTGTGATTGCCAGTGAGGAAATGGCTGATTTCTATTATACCTTATGATTTCTGGGCATATTTGGACATATATATTTAACCCTTTATTGCATGGCGAAAACCTGCACATCTTAACAGCAGCAACTTTTTTTGTTATTTTGCATTCAGAAAAGGCAGAGATAAAATCTCTGATTGATATGTGGGGTTTAACGTCCCAAAACCACTATATGATTATGAGAGACGCCGTAGTGGAGGGCTCCGGAAATTTAGACCACCTGGGGTTCTTTAACGTGCACCCAAATCTGAGCACACGGGCCTACAACATTTCCGCCTCCATCGGAAATGCAGCCGCCGCAGCCGGGATTCGAACCCGCGCCCTGCGGGTCAGCAGCCGAGTACCTTAGCCACTAGACCACCGCGGCGGGGCAGAGATAAAATCTCTAAGCCAATATATATATATATATATATATATATATATATATATATATATATATATATATATATATATATATATATATATATATATATATATATATATATATATAGAGCATCGAACGCGTAATTCGAAGGTCGTAGGTTCGATTCCTGCTCACAGTTGGCAAATTTTTCAATTTTTCATCCACTTTTCTTTCTTCTTATTTACATTCCATTGGTTTTAATAACTTCCCCTGTACATTCCTTGGCATTACTGTCTGTTATATCTCATTAATATTGTGTTAAAACACGGAAAAACGAGCCCTTAGGTATACACTTCTTTCCCTTATATATATATATATATATATATATATATATATATATATATATATATATATATATATATATATATATATATATATATATATATATATGCGCACTGAAGTCGTATTTCAGTATGATAGAGGCGTAATATTTATCATTGTCATTAGCCATGTTACGATCGTTGCAGCCGGATATGGTGTCTGTTTAGCCGACTCTTTCATGCAAATCGGTCAATCAATGTAACTGCTGACTATACTGTTACGGGAGGGTACACCGAGAAACGAGGTTACAGCTAAGATATATTTCGCCAAGCCTAAGCCGAGATGGCAAGCCAGAGCGTGCCCCACATCCCAGAATCACGTCGTCTTTCTCGCTGTCTGTCTTGATTCTTCAGCGTGATGTAGTCTCGTAACGTGACCCCCGGGTGCAGAAGCACCGTCTCGGTGCTTTCTATGATGTTGCCGAGTGGTAGAGTTTAAGTCGGGAGACGTGAACAATGTCTGTAGACATTAGGGATGATGAATTCAGCGGGGCAATATCATAAAATACAATATCATAAAATATCACAATATCAAACAAATATCAAATATCAAACAATATCATAAAATTGTTTTATACGATATTGTTGTTTTTGTTTTGAACTCTCTATTTGTCGTAGCGGGAGAATCTTGTGAGCTGCCTCCTGCCGCATGGTTTTTCGCCGATACCCTTTTGTAGATACGAGCGCCATAAACGGTGACCACAACCACCGCCATCATTGCCGTCGTCATCCACGAAGCTCGCCTGTTCACTGATGATTTAATCTCTCCATTTTGCATTAGTTGTGTGGTATAACAATTTGTATCGAATCCGGCGTAATTTTGAGTTTTCAGAAGGGTGAACTTCACGCTCTTTTGGCGAATGCTTCTGGATTGCTACGTTCTTCCTTCAGCTCATATATGAGAGTGATCTAAGCTCCGTTTAATCGTTCTGTTTATTTATAAACCTTAACCACGCAGTCGTAGAGTACACTTATAAATACAACTCGGCTTTGTCAAAACGTTGGTTTCGGCGAAATTTCTCGTTTAACAGCGTCATACATATCTTTAGACATCCATGTTGCCCTGAACTGATATCACGCTTGTTTTGCTGTAACACAAATAACAAAGTCACATAAAAGCGTTCTTCTGCCTTCTATGACGATACAGCACTTGGGTTTGCTTCACCATTGCTGCGATCTTGATTCGGGGTTGTAGTTATGGACTTGTGTTAGAACGTGCGCTTGTACATTTCCTTACCGGGTATGTGAATAAAAAAAAAATAAAGGAAATATGATTATCCCTGACAGTGGACATGCGCCATTGTTGGCGAGGCGTTGCTATTAAACAATCGATGCTGCCAATGCGTTTGCTTGTTGGTTCTAGACACATGACCTGAGTAGTCCGCTGATGACCTTATTCCTCGTAAATAATATTTGAGTAGGGCCTATATAGTGCTTCACCTTTGAAGCGGTGTTACCCTACGTGATTGCAGTGGACACTTGGAGGACACCCCTATTGCTACACCACTATAACGCGTTATATACTATTTTACAGCAGCGCTAAGCGGTACATAGTTGGTTGAGGTATGTTTATGTGAGATGGATTAGTTAGTGCGGGCAACGCAAGTTGACGCTGTGGAAGGTTCTCTTAAACTCATTAGGAAGGAATTTAATTATTGCCGCATTCAGACAGGAGCATCTCACGGTGCACGCACATGCTGGCATTCCGTGTCACACAACCTGCGACTCTTCACTCTAAGCCGAAAAACACTAAAGTGGGGTATGCCATTGGTCCTTTAGGGGTCTAAATGCGCTGCCACAGATTTTGAACAAATTTTGGACTAACTGCGGGAGTAACTGCAAGGGCTCGACTGTTACCCAAAGCACTTACTCCACTTGGTTTAAATGTTGGCCCCAGTAGAATGCTCCAGTGGGACTAACAGTTGAACCGTCTGGACCAATGGCAAAAAATGGCGACACTGCGTTTGTACAGTATATTTTATGTTTTTCCAATTTAATCAGCACTGGAGATCATAGTATGTTATTCTTGCAACACACACACACACACACACACACACACACACACACACACACACACACACACACACACACACACATACATACGCACTATTATTTCAAAGTAAAACACCGCAATCACTGACTGCCCGCGCTGTACTACGGAGAACAGACTCTCGGGTATATATAGCACAGTATTTAGACCTCCCATCTAGTGCCAGTGGGCGACTTTTTCTCGGCTTAAGAAAACAATAAATATTGACACCGTAACGCGAAAATTTACATGGGCTTATTCGTAGCACCGATGCGCATCGATCTTTTAATATGGATCCATGTAATCTTCAACATGCCTCCAGCCCGAGAATACGAATTATCAGCTGGTATTCGATCATGTCGGCCGAACCAGTGTTCGCAGTGCTGGCGCACGATTCTGCAAACACAAACATAGCAGCGGCGCTTGTGCGGGAAAGCCGGCGAAGCAGCCGCAGGCGCCCCGCCGATGCCATACCGTGTCGGCTTGCCGACGGCGTCACTAGGCTTACGACGAGTACGGCTAAACGACCGCCGGCAATCGCAACATGCGGCTCGCGTGAAATTTTCGTCGTCGTTATTTTATAGTCACAAATGAACAATAGGTAAGTGCCCCATGTCCGCTGTGTCTTACGGAGTGATGTAGATATCTGTATACTTACAGCGACGAGACCGTTCGCAGGCACGGTTCTTTCATCGTGCTGGTAAGTCGCTCCCTGTGTACCGCCGGCCGCACGATTAGTCGTATCCGCGATCGCCTACACGCTGGATTTTTGATAACGATTGTCGCATGGATAAAAAGACACAAGTTTGCCTGAGCTACTATTTTTGTGAACTTGTACGCGACGTTTCCTACGCTTGTGCCGGCAATGCACTCACACCGGCAGCCCGCTTGATACCGATGACGTACGAAGCCTACTTTTCCTATATATCGCTTTGAACTTGTGGTCACTGTGTGGGTACACGACCGCTGATGAACAGCTTACCTTTATTAGTATTGTCAGTGTTCACCGTAGTTCGAACTTATTCAGCACATTAAAGCGAGTTCTCGGCATTGCCCGTGTTTGCGGAGACTTTCACTTGGCTCCGGCTCGCCCGTGCCGGCATGGTGGAGACGCGAGGGCACTTGCTGTGTGCACTGACAGCGTGTTGTACTACTTTCCTCTAATAACATCTTCTATTCGTTTCATAGTGCATCACTTTCACAGTGGTGTATAGCCTATTTAACTTGTTTTCACGATCGCCGACCACGCCGAGCATTGCAGTGCAGCATCGACAGGAGGCGATAGCGGCGCAGTTGCCCTCCCCGTTGGTCCCTTCTTTGCCGGGCGTTTGCGCAAGACACGCATTGTCACACATTTAGTCCCTGTTGGACGAACCGTTCGTCCATCGGTTTAACGACTGCAGTTAGTCCAACTTTGCCGAATTTCGGCTTAGAGTGTTGGTTCCCAGTTAGTCAGCCATGGTGGGCAGGGGTTACCGTGTACCGAAGGTAGTGGGTTCGATTCCTACAGGGGCGGTCGCATTTCGGCACAGATGAAACGGTAGTGACTTATGTACTGTGGGGATGTCAGTATACATGTTAAAAAAAAAATAAAACACCAGGCGATTTAGATTTCTGTATCACGTGTATACGGTGTCCCTCATAATCGTGTATGCTGTGGTTTTGGGACGTAAAACCGCAGATATTGTGTATTTTATTGCCTACAGTTGTCAGAAAACTCAGCCGGCGCTCGCTGTACTCTTCGCGAAGAGCAGCCGCAACGCTAATAATTATCCATCTAGTGGGCACCAACCTGCCGAC
The DNA here is from genome assembly GCF_013339725.1 of Rhipicephalus microplus. Classification (NCBI taxonomy): domain Eukaryota; kingdom Metazoa; phylum Arthropoda; class Arachnida; order Ixodida; family Ixodidae; genus Rhipicephalus; species Rhipicephalus microplus. The sequence continues at coordinate 47,469 of NW_023612902.1, read as the reverse complement.
TGTTCCCATTCGGTAATCGACAGTGGCGGAAGCTCTGTGCGGCGAAAACACCTGAACCGCCCTCGCGTCAAGTTGTCGTCGGTTTTCTTTTTATTTTATTTTATTTCGTCCACGCTAACTTCGCAGCGACGTAGCACAGGCTCTTCATCAGACAGGTTGCGACAGCCGCTCCCATTCTTCGCCAGACATGGCCCATTCCGCTCGCTCGGCGCGCCGAGTAAAAGCGAACTGCTCCCGCCGTTGAGCGTAATGCGCTGATTGCATGGGTACAGAGGAAGACGAGGCGCTCCGTCATGTCCAAAGGTGAGCCCGCGGCCCGTAGGGCCCGTTTTGTCGATCGCTGGCTGACCCTCCTCTCTTCTTGTCCGCCTCATCCGCTGCGGCCTTGACAGACAAGAGAACCCCTGAGAAGAGAGGTACGACGCCTCGCCTGTCCTCCGCGACCGCGGTCAAATGCTACGCGCATTCTGCAATCTGACCGCTTGTCTGTTTTTCTCTTCTTTTTTTTCTGTCTTCCACGACAGGGAAAAAACGTAAGCACCGCCCTTCTTTACGTTTGTCCCTTCCGCGTCACGTGACCTCGTTGCTCACTCAAGTAAGTACGCGAGGGCCGGTCGTGGCTCGTCAGGCCCTGGACGTCTTGGACGTCGGCGGGTGTTAGGGAGGGCGCCACTGTCGTAAGACCAGCAACAACGCCGGCTGCTGCGCTGTGCGCGTAACGCAGGGTGGGACTCGCCAAGCCCTCGGTCACGGTTGCGGGGCAACTTTCGCTGTGTGCAGGAGGGGAAGCTGAGCGAGATTTGTATGGAAGCAGAGACTGACTGCAATGCGGGTTGTGCATCTGTGTACAAGACGAGGATTGTTATGGTCCCGGTGATTTTGTGCGTAGGTGTGCGCACGAGAGGGGCAGGGGGGGCTTGTAATTAAGAAGGGGGGTGCAAAGTCTGCCCTATACATTGACTTAATTAATAGGGAAGAGTGCGAAGTCGGCATCATACATTGCCTTAATAGGGATGGGGCGCGAATTCTTTCCCATACATTCACTAAATAATGGGAGGGGCATGCAAAGTGTGTTCCACACATTGACTTAATTAGGGAGGAGAAGGGTCGTGATGTCTGCCCCATTCTATAACTTAATAATTAAGGGGGCACAGTCTGCTCCATACAATGGCTTCATAAGGAGGGGTCGAGAAGTTTGGCTCATACATTAACCTAATTAATAGGTAGGGGGCGTGATGTCTGCCCTATACATTGACTTAGTAGGGAGGAGGCTGCTGCGGCGAACCTTCGCCCCTCCCCCCTCCTCTCTGAAGTCGAATGCTGCGCACGCCTACGCTTTTGTGTGCATCAATACATAAGCTGTACAGTTTCCAGCTACCTAGCTTGCAACAGCACCGAGCCATACGCAAATATATGCCGTTACTTTGGCGTGTCTGTGGCAGCTTTTGTTTGGCTGCGGTGTGTTGTTTCTGGTGTCTACGATTTTCACTGCAGTACGTGTTACACGACTTAGTTTTTTTGCTTTTTTTTAAACTTTCGGGAACTCGTCGTAGTATGCACGTCTCGGGAAAGGGTTCTTTGTTCTCGGTGGTTTGAGAACGTTATTTCATCGCAGCCTTATGCATGCTCCTTTCGGATTTAAATTTAGAGGGTGTGACAGCTCTGCTAGTTCCACCCTTGCAAAACAACAAAGAAATGGGTGGCATTACAGTGAATTTTAACAGGTCAAGTGCTAACTCGACCAATATTTCTTATGTATATTTGTAATGATTACTTTAGTTTCAACTGCCAACGTGTTTTGAAACTTGTTCCTAAAAAGGAAAGAGAAGTGTACCGGAAAGCATGTGTTACTGTTACTGTGTCATATTTTGTTGTAGTAAGCTTTTATTAACTTTGCGATCATACAGGAACGCACATGTCAACTCTGTGCAAGAATGCTATAAACTTCAGTGGGCATGTGCACCATAAGGTCTCTAGGAAAATTTTGCAAATTGAAGCATACTCGTTTTGAGGTGTTGCCTGCAGCTGAGTGATGCAGTGCTTGCATATGTGGCGCTCATGAACTCTTATCTCTCGATTTTCAGAGCCACCGGGACGGTTTTCGAGGCGCAAGTCCGGTGAGTCTTGAATTAGATTTTTCAGTTTAACCCGACCACGTATTTCCCCTAAGTTTGTAGTTATATCAATTCACATAAGTTTTTCTTTAATGAATATATCTATAGATGAAAGGCTGGAAAGGCGCTGCCTGGATCGCCTCCCCGACTTGAGAAATACTCCCGTTCAATCACACTCAGCGGTATCCTCTAAGGGGTGCGGTTCACTGGCTGTTCGGCTCATTTATGTCATTATTGATACCTCGAAGGCCCCAGCTGGGCTGCTATATCATAGATTGGTTCGATTACAATGATGAAGAGATTCTCTAGCAGCCTCGAATCAATGTGTGTCCGAATAGTGCATGGTGGTTCCAATCCTGTGTAGTTGTTACAAAAAAGGAGCAAAGATGGGCGGGAGTTAGTGCTGGCCGAGGGTACACTGCTCTTGATGGTTCGTGAGGCTTGATAAGCGATGGACTGGAAGGATGGTGAGCGTGGCGCCAGCCTGGAGTGCGTGCCCACTGGTCTAGGGTGTGTGCAGACACAGACTGACCCTAACACATTCCACTCAGTGATGCTGAACAGATTGAACTTGAGAGTGCTTCCTCTAAGAATACGCAGACGTCCCGAGAATGTTCTCTTTCACATTTGGGTAATTTAACGCCGACTGTTCGGGCATTGGCGCTCGACTATCTGAGATTTGCTTGAAAAAAATTCTGGATTATCTATCTAAAGTGAGAAGTTATCCTCCGAAATATTTTTGCGAAAAAGTTTTTGCAGTACTGTAAGCCTCATGTGAATTTTTTTCTGAAAGCTCGAAATTGTTGCTCCTAAAACATATTGGACAGTTCTCTCTTCCTAATTTAAGTTAGAGCAAATTTTTGCCTTTAAAACAATTGTAGGACTTTTACGTAAAGTAGATTTTATGTACTTTTACGTATTCGTCAGTTTTTTATTTGACCTTGAATACTGACAACATAAACCATGTAGAGAATTTTATCGTTGAGAAATAACGTTCAGCAAATTGTGATAGTATTATTGTATTGGTAGAAAGATTTACTGTAGACTAAAGATAATGAAACATTTATAATGCAAAACAAAGTTAGCGTATACTGGTGACGACAAAGTTGCAGAAATGTTCATTTCTGCTCATGTTTGGTCATAAGTTCAGCATTGAGGAGCTCCTATGAAAAATATGTTCAATAGCAGATTTATTAGCATCATTTACTGTATACAAACTCAGGAAGTTTTATGAAATTACCTTTTGTTTAATTAAAAAGAAGTATTTTTGGATTTGAATAGTGGTAAGTATATATATTAACAGATAAGGGGGAGACATCTAGACGACGTAACCAACTTTTTCTGTATACCTTTAAATTATTTACTAGCTAGTGTTAGACTGAGTCGAGAAATACGAAACCTACTAGACTGTATTTAAGCACAAGCTGTCCGCTGATGGCTTGCACAGCATGCTTATGCAGCATCGGGGAAGTGGACAGTACAATTAAGAAAATGATCTATCAGAATACACACGCACGTGCGCGCATGCACTCCACACACACACACACACACACACATATATATATATATATAATTTAACTATTTATCTACATCTAATTGTCGATTATAAGTGCGTTGCGGGAGGCGTGCTTTTTGCTGATGGCAAGATGGCTGTGCGCCGCTTTACGTGAGCAGCGCCTTCTCCATTCTAGCGAATTTTTTTCCTCAACCCGCTTGGTATGTCCTACAATTTCGTGCGTGATTCCCTAGCACATGAGCTGTCACCTTAGATAAGTCGCGAAAGGACTCGGGGGGGCTTTCTTTCTGGCGATACCAGTTGTCTGGCCCCTACTGAAACAGTACCAAAACGTCAGAGGATAGCACAGAAAAATGGAAAAGTCGAATTGGAGGAGAAACACCCACCTGCTTTGCACTCTCCGGCTCGCTCACCTGCCCTCCCCCCTTGCCTGTGTACGGCTTCTCTCTTTTTCCTCGTGCAAGAGGACAGTGCTCTCTCTCTCTCTCCCTCGATTTGACGGCGCATCGCAAGTGGGCACAGTAGGATATCTTATCGCACTACACTCAAACCTCAATATAAGGAACCCAGATATAAAGAAATATCGGTTATGATGAAGGAAATGAAAAAAAATTGCAATAGATATAGCATGAGAAACATATCTTCATAACAAATTTTCGTATATAACGAACTTATTTTCGTGTAAGATGCAACATTGTTATAATGTGGTTTGAGTGTACAATCCTGTATGAACCATATTATATTGCAAAGCACGGCGACGCCGACAGCAAATTTGCTCTGAGAGCATGGTTAGTATCACAATAATATAGTATCAATGGATTGACGTCTTATTTAAAAAAAAACAATATTTATCCACAGACAGCAAATCTCCGTGTGCACTTTCTCCATTCGGAAATTTTCTCTGCAAGCATTGTAAGGTTTCTTACAGGACAGCACAAGACTCTGAATTTGTTCAGTTTATTTGCGTTTGGTTCACGTTCTTTAACTTGGCCACATTCGTTTAGCTTGTTCAATGGCTGCCTGATACATGTTTTTTTCTGCAGTTATATAGTGTTGTCACAATAACATTAGTGAAGTTCTACAGAAGCCTGCGGTCGGAGTATGGGTAGTTCAAAGAAGAAGAAACATGCAGTGAAATTTGAAAAATCATACTGGCAAATGTTGGACATGGATGGTAAAGCCTACAGATTCAAAGCTGCTGTAGAAAAAGAAAAGGTTTGCATTTCTAAAACCTTCTATGGATAGATTGTCACACAAATGTTGCCCTTTCCTCATTGTTTTGTCTATGTGTCACTTTATAACCCATATAGAGAAGCATTATTATTAATCTTTTTTAAATCATGGCTTTTTTTCAACACATAAAACATATCACTGAGAATATGACTGGTTATCAAAGCTCCTGACTGTGAAGCCCCCATTTTTCTCACGCCAGTTGCCGAAAAAAAAAAAAACACACAAACAAGCACAAATGTGTCGTCGTACATAATCTTTTCTTCTGCAACAAAACTTCTTCACGTAGCACCAGCACTTGATTCTTGAAAAAGTACAGGCATTGATCAATGTAATGTGACATTGCAGTCTGTATGTTGTGGGTCATAATGTTTTTTTTTTACTCGATCATTTGGCTGTCACAACAGGCTGTCACAACATTTGTTGAGCCTTTCCATTATTAGACCTACATTACAGTAACATCACTCGCGTGCAAAGCTAGTGTCAGTTCTGACACTTAAACTTCACCATTTGTTTTTCACTAGTGCCATATTTTTCGCATTCAATGCAAGGAAAAGCTGCAATTGTGTGGCTGGGGCACTATACTTTCCGTCTCGTCTTAGGAGTGAATAAGGTGTGGCACAATGTTAATTTTTCAATGTCCTTTAATACGTATGAAAAGTATTGTGTGGCCCTCTCGCCCCTCTATCCGTGCATATGAGGTATATATTGTGAGAACTTTTTACATACCTTATCTTTTTGTTTTTATAATAGCCATATTCATTCTTGTTTCTTTTCTTCCCCACATTTGAGCTAACTCAATAACTGTGGAATGAATGGGCCTGCTGGCATTGTCTGGTTTGGTTCATTGTCTCCCAGCATGCATGCAAATATAAACTTAGGGAAACACACTGCCGGAAAGCTAAAAGGTTAATTTTGGTACTTGTATACAATAAAATGTAAGGGCTCTCACACTTTTTTTGTGTGTTCTTGTATAGCTGAGAAGCTGGCTAGATTGTTAGGGTAATATCTATTGAATAATGTTAAGCTCAAAATGGTTCACTTGATGCTGTAGTCGGTAGGATAATTAGATTTAGCTTTAGGTCCCTCAAATACAGGTGCGCTCAGTAGTATTTCACACTTAGTATTGAAGAAAGCTGCAATGATATCGAATGTTTGATGACCGTTCATGGTAGATAAATTTTACCACATTTTCAATGCCTACGTACTGATCCTGCTGTTCTTATGATTACAGTAGCCATCCCCACTCTCTCACGCTACTTTGGTTCAAGGCACAATTCACAAGACTTCCTAGGGCAGGGCAATTGCAAGCCCCACTTTTGCTGTACAATTGTTCTATGTTTGCTTTCTGAAAATTTATTGTTAGGAAGTATTGTTGTAGAAGCAACCACTTTTCACTGCAGCTTTGTGCTGCTGGGTGCACAGGATGCAAAATTTAGATTTCGCGTGCCATCCTATAGGCATGCATTAAGTGCCGGATGTGCATGTGTAATGCACATGGAGACGTTAGCAACATTTCACAATGACTGAATGCTGCTAAAAGGTCTTGCTACAGAGTTGTAGCCACTGTGATGTGTTTTCTTGTGATAGCGATTATATGGACAGTCTCGGCTGGTTTTTGCTGTCTTCGCCACTGCCGTCGTCATTCGCGTATATGTATATGTATGTATATATACTAATACGGGGAAAGATGCACTAGCCTCCTTTTCCTGCGGAGTGAACATCGCCTTTCGGGCCGGGGTCGTCTGTATGCGCGCTTATCTCGTGAGAGAACAGAGGGGAAGGGGCTTAAGGTTGCCGCGCTATTGTAGCAACGATCATGGCACGGCTTGTGCCTGCACAGCAGGCGGGAGCTTCTACGGGCTGTGCTCTCATCACGAAAAAACGGTGCCAAAAGTGTACATGCAGCGGCCGTGTTCTCTTACACCAGCGTTTTGTAGAGTTACGTGAGATCGGATCTAAATGAGTTGACTGCCAGCCTAACTTTGTATAGCATTGCAATTTGCTAGCCTTGTTTCGTAAGACATCCGAATATGTTGCTATCACATTAATTGCTGCGCCTTTTTGGTGAAACTGTGACTTTTTGGAAGACAAGCGAATTGATCAAAATTCAGTCGGCTTTATAAGAAAGTGTAAACAGTGATTTCAACGAGCGAGGGGCGATATGTGATTGTGCACTGATTTAGTGATGCTGAGGATTTTCCTTGTGCATTTGCAGTGTTTGCTGAGCACTACGATCCGGCTGAGGATGAAGATGACGAGGGTGCCAAGGTGAGATGGGTGCAATACGAATGTTCCTTTAATGCTGCATTTCAATCAGTAATGAGTCGTTGTTAAGTGCTGTTGAGGAGCAGTTATTCTTGATGACATGTGTTTAATACAAGTTCTGTTATCTGAACATTTTGCTGCAGTTTGAGAATACCATCTAAACAGGGTATTCACTGAAAGTCGCACTTGCTTTTACCTTCAACAAACTTGTAGCTTGCTTGACGTGTCTAAAATAATAGCATTCAAACTTGTATATATTAAACCAATGTATAAGAAATTGTGACTATTGAACAGCTATAGATTCCCCTTGAATATATTTTTGATATATTGAATATTTTACATATTTCATGACCTATATATAGGACTTTCTTGTGATCCCCTTCAGATTCGTTACATGCTGGTTTGTCTGTAGTTTATTTTATTTATAACTTCATTTTAGGCATATGCTTACCGTAATGCATAAAAAATGTAGCAGTTGTTCAGGAAATAAGCAGACTCTTCTGTGACCTTACACTTCAGCAAGCAAAATTTCTCAACATTGTAAACGGTTCGACAGGTCTTTTTCCTGGATCGTACCTTTCACCAGTTCATTTATAAAGAATAAAGCAACTTTTTTATTCATTCACTGAATGTCACTTTACAATAGGTGTCATATAAAACTTTGGAATGTCAAATGTATATGCATGCATTTCGGTTCCTTAACTCATACATGCTTTTTTTGGGGGAGCAGTTTCTGTTTTTTTGTTACCTGAGCCTTTTTTTGTAAACGTTGAAATGGATGTTCAAGCTAGAGAAATTGGAAAGGTTTAGTATATGAGCGATTTTCTTTATGGTGACTCAAACTCCAATGGCAACAGATTAAATGTTGGCCATGTTGGATGGTACTCATAAATGAACGTTTTACAATCTTAGCAGACATTGTAACCTTAGAAGCCTTCTGGTATACTTCGTTTTCATGTTTTTGCTTAAGAACACATTTATAGTGGCGTTTACATTAGTCATATGCATGAACGATGGGAAATTCAAAAATTTAAATGCAAGTTTACCTCGTATTTCGGCCAGGGTGTTAGTCTTTTTGGTCATCACTAGGGATGCTGCATATCGGTAACCAGTCGCCTAGGGGTGCTATTGCATGAACTTCAGTGTACTTAATAATTGTTTTCTTCATCTTCTTTTTAAGGCGAAGGGTATAATACCAGTTTCTTTTTGTTTGTGAAAAGGGAGGCTTACCTTCAAGCAGCACCAATTTTTATAGCTTCCCTCCTCACCACAGCTTGTAGTCATGAAATCTCATTATTGCACTGATATTAGGTGCTCGTTCCTCAAAATTCATCAATGTATCAGCCAGTACAATTCAGCATTCTACTCCAGAAGGTGTATAGTTGTGGGACTAAGCTTTTTTGTTATTTATCAATCTTTATTCTTAATTGTTTGCCATTGTCTTATGTCCTGTGAGGTTGTACATCATGTACACTTAAACCTCATTATGACGAAGTGACATCTGCCATGCAAATACTTCGTTATATCTGAAAATTCGTTATGAATGTATATTTGTAACACTATCTGTGACAATACTATTTATGACCTAATTCGTTATAACAGATAATCAGTTATATCTGAGCTCATTATACAGTGAAACCTCATTATAACAGTCTTATCTTGCACAAAAACAAGTTTGTTATATCTGAAAATTTGCTGTAAATGTATATTTGTTACACTATTTGTGAGAAGACTATTCACCACTTAATTTCATATATGAGATAATACGTCATATCGGAGTTCGTTATCCACTAAAACCTCATTAAAACAAAGTTATATCATATACGAAAAGGAGTTCGTCAAATCCAAAAAATTGTTATAAAGCTATATTCCTGGCACTATATCCATTGCAAAACTATTTTGGTTTGCTTTGTTGTAACTGATATTTCGTTATATCGGGGTTTGTTATATTAGGTTTGAGTGTTATTCTGATTAGTTGCATCAAATGGTGCCCTACTGTCTGTGCATCTTGTTTTGCAGTGGTAGGCATATTAATTGACAACCAGCCATTCATAGCATGAAGCTACAAAAGAATCCATACGGATTTGTCAGGAAGAAAGCTTTTTGCTGAAAAATTTATCCTGGTTCGAAGATCGAACCGGGAACCAACGTTTTTCCATTGTGGTTGCTCAGCCATTTGAGCTAACCAGGAAGCTAACAATTGGTAGCGTAAGGGTGAATTAATCGACAACTCGAAGCACATGGAATCAATTCTGCGAAATCTCTTGCGAGATTCTGCAAAAGTAATTCGCACAGAAAGGTAATGATTCTTGAGGTTCGCAAAAGTGATTCGCGCAGAAAGATAATGATTCTTGAGGTTCCTCTTTTTCTTTTCCTTCTGGATTGTGTTGCTGTAATGTGCAATATTTCTTTTTATCATGGGGATGCAGCGCTTCCATACCTTTCCCATAGTATCGACAGAAAATGTGAATGGTAAAGTTTGCGTAGACCTTTATATGCTGAACGGTGCAGTAAATAATTAAACGAGATGATTATTGTTTCAACCGTGCCCTGGTCACACCATGTTCAGGTGGTGCATCCCAAATCTGACGAGCAACGCGAGAGGCTTGGCGAGGCAGTCAAGAACATCCTGCTGTTCAAGTCCTTGGACCAGGTCAGTACATCTTTCAACCTCTGATATAAGCCGAGTCGACATGTTTTTGCTGTTGGTCACTTATCTTGACCACCTGTTGTTACCCACAGTGTTTTTGGTATACCTCTCGGTCTTTGCTGTCATAATCATCTTGTTTATGCTCATTATCATGTTTGCTCACTTCAGAACTACAAAGGCCTCCCCCATCAATATACAGGTACAGACTGGAACTTGCAGCCATAGAGTTTCCTAAAATTATCTAGAGGGGAATCTGATGCTGCAATCGTTCAGCGACCATGAGAATGATGGGTAGTACACAGATTTGCCTAGTCTTCGTGCTTCAAACACACTTGTGCCTTTGTTTATTACAGTGTTTTGGTTTTGTTTCAGACAATTCTGAACTTTGCAAACTGATTTGAATGAGTGAGCCTAAGAAGTTAAGGTGTGAAGTGCAACTGCTGGACAATTGCAGATTGTCGTCTCATGACAAAGCAGCTCCAAACCCTGCGAAGCCAAACAGAGCCGAAAGTATGAAAATTAGGCAAATTTGTTTACTATCTATCATTGCCATGCTCGCTGAAGTACCGTGCATTGTAGCTCTCACAAAAACTAGCACCAGAGTTTTTTATAGGGTTCCTATAGGTTGCAGCATCCCTGCATGTTCAGGGAGGCTTTCGTGTCAGAATAGCGCCATACGTCGTGGTGTACCATCTTTTTGGCAGCCCTATGCAATATGTAGGGGCATGCCCAGCTTCAGGCTTGCACTAGCAGTTTATCAGGCGTGTGATTTATTGTTCTCCCGCTTCTGTGAGAGTGCACTTTTCGAGATGGCTCTGTGTAAGCCAGCTTTGCGAGCTCCCGCAGCAAATAGGTGTTATAGTTGCTATTAGGTGTGTGCGAATGTTCGAAGATTTTGAATAACGAATCGAATGGCATTCTGTTCGATTCAATACTCGAAGGGAACAGCACAGAGTATTCAAAATACTTTTTGAGAAATCAGCAGTTACTGTGAAACCCGAATGGCACAACACCTCGGAAGAGAAAAATAATTTTTTTTTTAGTTTAAATGAGTGAATTACCAATATGCAAGCAGTTCAAGCTTTTGCAGGATTATGGAAGCTTTAGTTATTGGGAAAGTAAAGGCATTTTTAGCCTTACACTCCATTGTTGTCGAAGCGAATGTGTTCTCATTGAATGATTGATTGATTGATTGATTGATTGATTGATATGTGAAGTTTAACGTCCCAAAACAACCATATGATTATGAGCGACGCCGTAGTGGAGGGCTCTGGAAATTTCGGCCGCCTGGGGTTCTTTAACGTGCACCCAAATCCGAGCACACGAGCCTACAACATTTCCGCCTCCATCAAAAATGCAGCCGCCGCAGTAGGGATACGAACCCGCGACCCGCGGTTCAGCAGCCGAGTACCTTAGCCACTAGACCACCGCGGTGGGGCGAACATGTTTTCAATGAACAACTACCTTTAGGTTTTCGTGTCATTAAAAAGCTGGTGATAAAGTGCCGCCTTGAATGCTGAAGTAACTGTTGTATTGACTTTACAGTAAAAATACCTTGAGGGCTCCAGTGATTGCTGTATCTCACCTTAGATAAGTGTGGTATGTTTTTTCGGTTAAATAAAATGGTGATATTACTTTGTTAAAGTTTGTGAATATTTGTTTTAAATAAAGAATTGTAGAATTCTAGTCCTGTTTTATAAATGGTTATTTTGCTATTTAAAAACTCTTTGAATTCCATTCTTATTGGTATTCAATTCAGTATGATCACTATTTGATTCATATCTGCTTTGCCTAAAGGCCCCTACTCACATACCTATAGTTGTTAATAATGTCTTCAATGCCAAACCTGCTTTTTTTTTTTACTTTGCAGAGCCAGATGCAGGAGGTGATAGATGCCATGTTTGAACGAAAGGCAAGTGGACATTTTTTTTTGTCTACTCCAACTGTTTCAGTTGTCTCACTTTGTCATTGATAACCCTTGCGTGCAGACGGAATCGCACTTGTTTTTAGCGCCCACCCGGCTGCCTCAGCTGCCGTTTTTCACAGAAATGGGCAAATACCAATGCTGTAATGATACCTAATGTAGTCGTACTGCATGCTAGGTCTTCATGCTATAAATTAAGTGGGAACATAAGTTTGTACCTAATGTGAGGTAGCAGCTGCAGACAACAGCGCCCACAGCCATGTGCTTCGCTGCTCTAGACAAGTATAATCGTTTTTGTACATCTTTTGCCTGGATAGATTGCTTTCATTTTACTCGCTGCCATTGATAAGTCCTGTAGTGAAACTGATAGCCCTGAAAAAAAAAAATAACGCCAGGCCTGCGCGGAAGGGGCAGCACATCACAGCGAAAGTTAAAAAAGCGGCCTTTCAGAGCCTTTTCTAAACACTCATTGGGTAACTGCTGCAAGCACACTTGCTTGATGCCCACTATGGCATTAATAATAAAAATTTTAGGGCAGTAAGCCGGCATTCACTATGCTGTTTTTCGTCATTATTCTGAGAAGCAAGCTAATGCGAGGAATTTCGTGCCAATCGTTAATGTTGTGACTGAAAACGATCAGGAATTGTGCCTGAAATGGGTATTCGCCACAGTTTATAGCTGAACAAAAACAACCTTCTGTAATGGGTTGGAGCATTCGATGACCCACTCATTACCCTATTTGCATTGTGCACCGACTGCTTGTTCTTTCTCTGTTTTGAAACGCTTTATAAGTCATATTAATGCGATTGCTTTATCGACATCAAGCCTGCCTTAGGCAAGTTTGCCAACAAGTCCCAAGCACTGGCTTGGCTCAGTGGTAAGGGGGGTGCAAGAAGTGTTAACGGCACATAGAACGATTAGAAAAGGAGGAGGTAACAGAGGCAAAGAGCACTCTTTGCCTCTGTCTCAGCTGGCGGGCTCGAACTCAGCTGGCGCCCAGCTGAGTTCGAGCCCCACTGTGTCATAGGTACTAGGTTTTTTTGACTAATTTTGTGCGATGTGTTATGAACACCGGTGGCGGCGGACAACTACGGCGCTGCGCGAGAACCGAGTTGTGATCTCATAACAGCTTTCGCTGTAAAAGTGTTAACAGTGCATAGAACGACTAAGAAAGGACGAGGTCACAGAGGCAAAGAGTGCTCTTTACCTCTGTTGCCTCCTCCTTTTCTAATCGTTCTATGTGCCGTTAACACTTCTTGAAATGAACCTCCACCAACTTGCCCAAACGTCAGCCCTTTCCAACTACATTGATAGCCTTGCGTTACATTATCAGAAATTTTCACTGCTTTTATTTGCTGCGTCGTGGTGGCCACATATTGAAATTTTTTTTTCCTGAAGTAGCCTGTTTGTTTCAAAGTTGATGCAAAGGGACTATATTCGAAACTTAAGTATGTATGATCTATGGACCAGAAGGCTTTGCAAGTTTCGGGACCATTCAATCACATCTTTGAAGGTGCGCTTGTTGAGAAGCAGGTGTTTGTACATTCTATGGTCAAGATGATGGTTCTTCTTTGTCCAAACGTGCATCTAAGGGAAATGAGAAAAGGCTTCGTTGCTTACTGAACTTTAATCATGTTAGTTATGCTTGTTTTTTATTTTATTGCATCTGCAATTTATCTGCAACTTTGTTGAAGTTGCACCATCAGTGATATGACATATTTTGCCAGAAAAACATTCATTCATGTAATTTGCAAAAAATGACCACAGAAACAGCGTTTTCACAACTATTACAAGTAAAACCATGGGCTCCTCTTGAGTCCACACATGTTAAGCGATCTGTTTGTCTTTCTAATTAAATGTATTGGAAAGTTCTGTTCCTGTGTAGTATTGTCCTTTGCCTCTGCAAGAGTCAGATTGATCTCGATGATGAGAACAGCAAAAATTTTACGTGACGTATAGTGGTCTGATTTTTCATCTGTATACCATTCATTATATCGCCCTTTGCTTATGTGCTACGCAGTGCTATGCGCGGGGGGAGTCGCCCAACTGTTTTCTACACTATCCCACGTTCATCTGAGGGGTGTCCACTATTGCACTGTATAATTGCAAGATTTTTTCAGCGTGCAAACAAAGGAAAAAGGACAGGAATAGACAGGAAGAGCGCTGACTTCCAACTAACTTTATTTCACAGAGTGGCAAGAATATATACGTCTAAAAAGGCTGATTACAGAGCATGAAGGTAAAAAAGCAAGCCTAATTTACACATCAGTAACAAAGCACGTGTGACGGGTCCTCTATTGCCTCAAAGCCCAGCCAAGTAATCGCGTTCAGCCTGTGATAAAGAAACCGATGCAGTGCTTACGCATTTATCTCCCAGCAAGTGTATTTTTTCGGCTTCGATAATTTCTCGTGTAAGCTGTTTCCTGCGCCTTGCCAATATAGAGCACTGATCAAAGAGGGGGGGATGCATCCACAATCTCGGCAATGAATGCCAAGATGCCCTTGTACCACATTGTGCACATTGTTTCGGTGCTCTCGGAGGCGGTCATTATGGAAGCCGAAAAAATACATTTGCTAGGAAATAAATGCGTAAGCACTGCATCGGTTTCTTTATCACAGGCTGAACGTGATTACCTGGCTGGGCTTTGAGGCAATAGAGGACCCGTCACATGTGCTTTGTTACTGATGTATAGATTAGGCTTGCTTTTTTACTTTCATGCTATGTAATCAGTCTTTTTAGATGTATATATTCTTGCCACTCTGTGAAATATAGTTGGAAGTCGGTGCCCTTTCAGTCTACCCTGCCCTTTTTCCTTCGTTCGCGCGCTGTAAAAAATCTTGCAAATATGACTACGCACCAACTAGCCCAAGCTTCCACTCTTGTGCACTGTATAAATATGACTGACTGAATGTATCCTGAAGACATATTCGATGCAGTTGCACTAGCTGCCATGCTGATTCCTGCTCTAATGCATGGTACATTGGCTGTATTGGCAGATCACTGTTGGAAATACTGGAGACAAAATGATAAGTTATTCTCCACAGATGAATAGGCATGAGTCAACTCACTGCCTACTGTTTCCCTACTGCCTTTCTTTCTCTACTTACTGCCTTACTACATGGCCATTGAGTTTAAACATAACCTGTAAGCTGGTGCCACCATCTTTCGGCAGTGAGGCCATGGAAGCACTTGGGCTACATGACTTTATCGACCATTCCTCATGTCACTTTGTGGCAATGTGGCATCACTAGTGATGGCACAGTGCGGGGCTAACCAGGAAGCTACATCAAGGATAGGCATTACACTGCCTTCTCCCACATTCATTCATTTATTCATAATTTATTCAATCACTGATTCTTTATTTCTTCGGGACCCCACATGGTGTCATTATATGACTATTATGATATTTACCTATTACAATAGTTATAATTGTAGTTTACAATACAATCACAATAAATACAGCTGTAGTTTAGAATAGCTTACTAATATAGTTGACTACACTCAAACCTCATTTTAACAGTCAGATCTACCTCGAAAGTACTTCGTAATATCCAAAAATTTATTATGAATGTACATTCTTAACACTGTGTGTACAGGAAAACTATTTTTCACTTCATTATAACAGATGATTTGTTATATCTGGGTTTGTTATATCGAGGTTAATAATATTAAATATTGCAATAGCTAAAACATTAAGGTGAAAAAAATTGTGAACACTCTTTCCATCAAAACAGATGAGCAAGTGATGGCAGTGATGTCATAAGGAAAGTCATTCATTTAGAATTATGGGAGGGAAAAAAGAGCGTGAAAATGTGAACATGCGCACTTTGTGGTGGGCAGCATATAGCCATTCAATTACCTATGTGCTGTTATAATCATGCTGGATGGAAGTGAAGTGTATTAATATTAAGTCAGAGTGAAAAGGGCTCTGAGAGAATCTGCGAGATAATGATAAGCTGGTCACCATTGACACGTAGGTCAAGCCAGGAGAGGTGGTGATCAAGCAGGGTGACGACGGCGACAACTTCTACGTGATCCACAGCGGCACGTACCACATCTTTGTGACGACGGACGCAGAGAAGGACAAGCTGGTGGGCAAATACGATGGAACAGGCAGCTTCGGCGAGCTAGCGCTCATGTACAACATGCCGCGAGCAGCCACTATTGTGGCCGTGACAGACGGCTCCTTGTGGGCCATGAACCGGCAGACATTCCGGCGCATCGTGCTCAAGAGCGCCTTCAAGAAGCGCAAGGAGTATGAGAATTTGCTCGAGAAGGTGCCCATGCTCAAGTCTCTCAATGTGAGTACCGCAAACTCCTTCTTGGCTTGCCATTTTGGCGAATTTGTGATTTCGTTGTGCTGTGTTACTTTCACCTTGTGAAAGTATAGAGCCATAGTACATTGTCCGGCTAGTTAGTTGATGATCATGTTATGTTTCGAACAAGTGCTACTCGATGTGGACCAGGAAGAACATGCACATACACAGCGCTGCTTATCTGAGCACAGTGACCATGTACCGTATTTACTCGATTCTACGGCGCCCTCGATTGTAACGCGCAGCCGGTTTCAACGACGAAAAAAAAAAAAGAAGAAAACAGTAAGACATCGATTGCAACGCGCACCCATTTTTCTCCTTGGCCCGCACGATCACACCTACTCGAAAAAACGATTCCTTCATTTAAATATGAGGTACGGAGAAGCTTGTGTCCATCTTACGTGTAACAGAGCATTGCCGTCACTGCAGTTTTACCGTGGACCGATGTCAGCACGCGAACTTGCTTCGCCCCCTTTCTTCTTGACTGTTATGGTATGGGTTGTGGCGACGGTTGTGGTATGTCCAAGTAAAGAGGCGTCTGATTGGCATTCCCGATTTGCCCAAGCAGATAGCCGTTGTTGTGCCGCAAGTTTAGAACGAACCTCTGAAAACTGTGAAGCTTTCCATCGTACTCCTCTCGAAACTTTTAGCATATGCCCGTTCGCCTTCGGAGGTAAAAGCTTTTCCTCTTCATAAAGTTCGTTAGCCAGTACCTGCTCGCTTTAAACTGGCTCCGCATTAGCCCTTTTTCTATTCTAAGGTTAACTGCATAGGCCGCACTTGGAGCAGTTCTGTCGTCACGGGCCGCTGTGCCGCTCGCTGCTCAAGCACATACTCGTCAAACAGCTCTTCAATTTGCAGAAACCGACCCTGCTATGGTCCACTGAAGCCTTTGCATGAAGCTTTGCTGTCGACAATCTTCTGCTTTTGTTTCTGCCAGTCCCGCACGCACGTTTTGGGAACTCCGAACGACCGCGATGCGGCCCATTTCCGTCCGTTTCTACACACGCGATGACTTTTCTTTTAAAAGCGGCATCGCGGTGCACTCGAGGTTTTGGAGTCGGTCCTTCGATGCCGTCGACGCTAATGCACTACAAGATGACGAACTCCTCAGCACACGTACGAAGTGCCGCACATAGGAAACATATAGGCAGAAATGGCCGACGCACCATGCCGACGCACGTAGGGGGCAGCCATTTTGGATATGCCGATGGCAATAGAATGACCGTATTCAGTTGTTTTTTTCGTACTCGATTCTAACGTGCATGCAATTTATGAACTCGCTTAACCGGAAAAAAGGAGCACGTTAGATTCGAGTAATTACGGTACCTGTGTGCTTGTGACTCGTAAATGTCATAATCATGCTATGTCTCACCAGGTCACTCGTGGCTCTACGAACAGTGCAACTAGATGCAGGCAAAGAGGAACGCACACACCCAGTGCTATATATCTGAACACAGTTACTATGTATCTGCATGCTTGTGACACATAAATGTTGCCGCGATCAGTCACTTGTATGCAATGTCTCACTGGTTCACTAGTGGCCCTACATACTATGTTTGAACTGTGTGAACATGCACACACGCCGCATGCTGCATGTGTGTGTGTGTGTGCATCTTCTCTGTCCACATGGCCACGCTGTTCAAGCATTGCATAGAGCCACCAGTGATCCAGTTTGACACCATACTAGTGACCAAATGGGACAACATTTATGTGTCACAAATGCACACATACATAATCACAGCTGTGTTATGTCCCTGTCACATTGTGATGTCTTGTTAGTGAGTAGTGTTTTGTTGGAAGTACATATGAAGTAATCAGCGTTGTGATGTCAGTGGCACATTGGGACAACTGGTTCTTACTATCAGAGGATCATTGGTGAGGCTTCGTTAGTGACAATATGACAGACTGGTATATGTGTGCGTTATTAGTGATAACTGTGCAAAGGGAATCATGAGTGAGGTGTTGTGACAACTTATATAACCAACTAGGATATGTTTGCCATATAAAAGTGACTCTAGTAAAAAGAGAGTAATTAGTGGTATTGTGTCACTCACACATAGTAGTAGCTTATTGTCACCACTGAGGGTTTTTGTGCCGTTAGTCACATTAGTATACGTACAGGATCACAGGTTATGTTCTGTCAGTAGTGCACCATCTTCATGTGCATTAAGAAATGAATTGAAATGTTCTGTTCTGTATAAACATGTTCTTGCTAATTATTTTCACTCTGTAACGTTGCATGCACTCATGTGTTTCATGCACACCATTATTATTTCTTTCTCGGTTAACTACTATTTTGCATACAAATATTTTTCTGTAAATTTATGGCTTTATTATAGTCATTTCACTTTGAGATCCTATCGTATGTACAGCATAGGAGTGAATAAATGTTCAACAATGATTTTATGATTTGCTAGAACTGATATGTTGTATTAGTTTATTGTCACTAACAAGTTTTAGCATGTTACAGCCTTGACACATTGCAGCAATACAACTCAATTGACAGCGCTTCCCTTGTGACCCTTTGTGACAATATAGTGTCGCTAGCAATGGTGTATCGTAGCACTGATGTGCTAGCTAGCCGAGTAGTGTGCTTTTAGTGCCGGGAAAATGTTTTTACTCGTGGGCAACAATAGCAGTGCTTTGTCCTCTCTTGTGCAGCACTACGAACGAATGAATTTGTGTGACGCCCTGATGCCACGGGCGTACAAGGATGGGGACCTCATCATCATGCAGGTACGCCTTCGTGCCAAGTCGTTTTTCACATCTGATGCGTGGCTTGCAGAAAGGCTTATTGTCGCACTTCTACAGCGAGCGGTGCATTGTTAGTGCACAGTCATTTACTTGGTAGGGCTTGTTCAACTTCAAAATTTTCTCGCATCACTTTTATAGCCTTCAGGGTTCTTGACCCTAGCTTGTTGCTTGTGATCGTCACCCATCATCTTATGATGTGCTCACCTTAGCATTTTGCCACACTCTTCGTGCCCCTTGATGACCATAGGATGGCCACGTGATTTTGGTTCTGTTCTGTAAATGGGTGCATGTAGACGAATACTTATAATAATAATAAATAATTCTTGCTACACAAACTGTTCAAATGGCCTGGATCGTGGCATTATCTGACAAAACAAAGCTTGTCTAGGCATGTCTAACTGCACAAAGAAGGCAGCATGTTAAACACATAGAACATTCGCACACGAAGCGCAGATTAAATATGTCTTCAAATTTGATTAACCAGCCATTTCAACAACAAGTATTACTCAGCTAGGCAAATGCAGGTATTACAGGAGTTGCATCATACTTACAGTTCTTGTGGCTGGCATGAATTATTCCTCGTGATGTATTCAAGAATGCGTTGCCTTTTAAATGTGTTATCGACTGGAATACCTACTCACCAAAAAAAGAAGTTGTGATTTTGGTTTGAAAAACCATTATGAGATGTTACCAGTGCCCTGACTCAGTACAACACTCTGCTGACTTCCTGAAAAAATGAATGAATGAGTGTTGTCGGCCTCTGCCAGAAGCCTGCTTTCTTAACTGGTGTTTTCATCTATTCTACTTTTGAAATCAAGTGTGATATGCGTTATGTATGTGAGAGAGCACAGATCCTGTCGCTCTGGTTTGAAATGTATAAACCTGCCAGTAACCTGTTCAGCGCACAGTAGGATTAAAAATTTTTTACTTAGGTCGTTTGTTGATAGCAAGCTGTAGGACATTCGTTTTTCTTCGCAGGGGGATGCTGCGGATGGTATGTACTTCATTGAAGATGGAACGGTCCGCATCTGCGTCAAGAAAGACGTGAGTGGCCAAAGCTTGCCTTTTGCTGCACATCCTGCTAATGTTAAATCAATCTGTACTTGTAGGCCTTATAGCCAACCTCTTGTTCATTGATTACGGCAAGACGCGTGTCCTTGCATAAACTTCCATTAATGAATTTGTTCCATTCAACAAAGCAGTGTTTATAAACATGGTCATGCCTGGTTTGGAATGATGGAAATGGGCAGAAGGAATGTAGGCTGCCCTTAATCTTGCCGATTGTTAATTTCATACTTGCTATGGGAAACACTATATCGTTTGTATAAGTTTCGGCCACGTGGCATATGCAAACAACTCTTGTCTGTACATGCGATACGTCATCAGACTGTCAGTGAAGAAAGTTTATTTTCAGATCAGTAGTTGTAGTGTCGGGCCCTGCCGAGGCTGCGGCCGGAATACTGTGGTCCTTCGCCCATTCACGGGCCCCTTGGCTTGTTAAAACTAATCTAATGTGTGTGCGGGGAGGGTGGCAGAGAAATTGGTATTAACTTTGTAACGTTCTATAGTGCAATGCCATTTGCATGGCACTGTGCGGGCTAATCGAATCACATTCGTCGTTAATGCCACTTGTCTCCTACTGGCTTCACTAGCACTCATTTGACTGAGAAATATGTACTCTGAATGCTAAAAGTTGCTCATTGCTGCGTGCATAAAACATTTTAAGCAGCATCTGTTGTGCCAAAAGTATTTATACATGACTTCTAGCAAGTCCCACACTATTTGCTAGTTTCACTGCACTGAAATTCACTTCAGAATCGCAAGGCCTTCCACCTGGCAGGCGCCCTGTCAAGGTCTGGGCTTCAGGGTCAACACGCAACTGCCAGAGTCGCAGTTTTGCAGTGACAGTTGCAAAAGTAGTACAATGCTGTGACAAAAAAGAGGTGTTGTAAAAGGGAGCTTGAGATTCGTGGTAAGTTTTCACAAGCATTCTGAGGTCGGTGCTCACCCAAACGCAACATTTCACACGCAAGCAAGAAACTCTTATATTGAAGTGTGCCTTGTGCTTACAATAACAGAGAAAATACATACATTTTTACATAAGCCAGTCTGCTTGTCTTTTATACGGGTACTTATATATGGAGTTCTATACAAAGTCTTTTGTACGTACTATGGTTTTATGGGAGGAGCCTTGATTATTTCTTATGCTCTAACCCAATAATAGTTGCTTGCATTCGTAATTTTCAGTGTGGTTTACTGAGGGGTACTTTGATCTCACTGCTCTCTTTCTGTAAGTGCCTTCATTATTGCCATCGTTCTGAGTTGACTGACACATGCTGAAAGAGCAATAGTTCTTTGAGCCAGTGAAATCTCAGCTGCACTTGGTCTCATGCCGCTTACAGCTGTACCTTACAAAAACATTTGCTTGCACGACTATTGGAGCACTCCGAATGTTTGAATGAATAATAACGTATTCTAATTGGCTTTGATTTGAATTCATGAATTTGCAAATTCTAAATTATTTGAAATACACAAACAGGCGTA
Organism: Rhipicephalus microplus; assembly: GCF_013339725.1. Taxonomy (NCBI): domain Eukaryota; kingdom Metazoa; phylum Arthropoda; class Arachnida; order Ixodida; family Ixodidae; genus Rhipicephalus; species Rhipicephalus microplus. The sequence continues at coordinate 26,149 of NW_023612902.1, read as the reverse complement.
TATTAGTTCATGTTACCCCCCTTTTTGTGAAGGTGGTTTCACTGCAGTGAAGAGGTGCTTTTCTGTGATTACACCTCTACAAAAAAAAAAATCTGCACTGCTGCAAAGCCCCGCTTTAAGGTTAAACATATTACCCTGCATTGATTCTTCCTTTCTTCAAGGTAAAATGCTTGTTATACTAGCTTATATACTCTAAGTGTAGTAAATGTTCAAGTCTATCATATTTTATATGTTGTCACATGCCAAAAGTAAAATCCTGCTATTTAAAGTTGCTTGCATTTCTTTCGAATTGTAAAAAGAATAACATTTACTCATGCCTTGTTTCAATTAAAAATGTTGTGCAGGTTATTTGGGTCATGACAAATGTGTGCATTTATCTTTATAATGTGTGATACATACTATTTGAATTCGATTCGAAGTTATTTGAACCAAATTGCTATTTTTTTTTGATCGAATCTAAAATTTATCATTCGCAAAAGCCTGAACTCCGCTGCTGCCTAACATGGCGGTAATATTTGGGAGGAAAGAGAGAAGGAAAGAGGAGAGGGCGTGTGAACTAGACTGATCGCTGTGTACATATCTTTGAAGAAATTGTCGCGTCTTTTCGCAGGGTGGAAACGAGACGGAGGTATCGAGGATCGGCAAGGGCGGCTACTTTGGAGGTGAGTCCTCCGCGATCTCCCAAATGCTTTCTCACCGCAGGTACCACACCTGGATTCATCACTTGTTTGCTGTGCACACATGTGCTCAGTGTAAGGAATGTTGCATTGTTTGCAATGTAAAAATACAAATGTAAAACGTTGTTATACAATATGCTTATATTGCACTTGATTTCACAAGAATTGGCAGTGTTGGAGCTTGCAAGAAATCTATATTCAGAGGCGTGCGTTTGGAGATGCATGCATTCAAAGAGATGTGAAAACTGCTCTATATGTTGAGAATGACTGAATATAAGGTGATTTGACTGTGCAGCCATTCGCAGTGCCTCATTTAGACTGCCACACTTTTCAGAATGACATCTCTACAAGATTTCGGGATCTCTTCACGTGAATCCCACATTTTGCAGACATACGCAACACGTGATATGACATATATTAAGCTAACTTCTCACCTTACAACAAGTTGTAAAACTGGCTGCACTGCTAGAACATCTTATTTAGTGCAAATAATCAATTGCTTGTCATAAGATAAAAAAAAACAACCTAGAAACCCCAGTAAACAGTGGACGGCACCCTGGGCTCTTTCTGGGTGTTACCATTGTTCAATTTAAAATTGTGATTTGAAATCATCCTCAGTTTTTGTTGGTACTACACTCAAACCTTGTAACGAAGTTGAAGGGAAGCCACAATTATTTCGTTATATTTATTATTTCGTTATATCGATTATAACAGTCTGTGGCAATGTATGGCCCAGATGGGCACACACCAATAAGCATGCAAAGAAGGAAAGCGCCTCGTGGCCCTGATGCACCGCCACGCGACCACGCATGCGACGGAAAATGAACACAGTTGAATCTCATTAATTCGAACACGCTCAATTCGAACTTCCGGTTAATTCGAACTAACGCTGTGGTCCCATCAAAGTTATGTGTATTCTAATGAGTGAAAACGCCCTCCAATTCGAACACGCAAGTACTTGCGGCGGTTAATTCGAACAACCGCACTCTGAAATGCTCTCAGCACCATGCCCGATCCCGCGGCGGCACCTTCCAAAGCTGCAGGCGAAGGAGGAAAAGAAGAAAAAGAAAGAAAAAACTGTGGCAGATTGTTTGCCATTTTTTAAATGCCGATCTGCGATGCGCCTGTGCCACGCTTCTCCCTTTTCCTATCTCTGCACGTAGAGACCCTTCTCCTTTCAAGGTCGCGTGTGGAGAGAGAGGAAAAAAGGAAAAGAAAGCTGTGGCGGAAGAGTCCTCCTTTCTCGGTGAAGAGGGTAGCAGCGGAGACGCAGTCGTTGCCATCGTCATTAGAGAGTGTTGGCGCTGGACTTAGCCCCGCGCTACTATGCTTTGCAAACTACGTACAAAATTGACTCGCTGCGAGGCAAACATGTACAGATGCGCATCACCGATTACTTCAATTAATGACGAATGTCCTCTGATTTGTGAATAAATGTAAGTCTTCTGAAGCTTCCTCGTTGTGTGTTCTTATAGTGAGAGGGAAATCGCTTTGCACCGAGGTGTTGCTTCTCAGTCATGTGACCTGCTGAGCACTTCCTCAATCCTCTCCGCTGGCTGTGTGAGGAGGAGGGCTCCCTCGGCCACGCATGGCATGGCTGTAAGAACGGCGGGGGAGTTTGAAAGAGCCACACTGAACGAGCATCAAATCACCGTAGAAAACGATATAGAAAACAATATATACAAAGGATATATAGAAAACGACCGTAGAAAACTACGGCCGGTTTGTAAAGACGACAGTCTTTCTTGGGGACCTTCGACGCCAAAATTTTGATCTGTCTGTCTGCCTGTCTGTACATTTGTCTGTTTGTCTACCGTAAAAATACCCATAAACGACACTAAATGATACTACAAACAGCCAACCCCATCTGCAGTGCCCACCAATATTGCTCAGGTTTCAGCATTCATACTTGTGTGATTGTCGAATAAAAAGCAATTATTGCGTGTATGTGAGGCACCATAATTCATTCATTCATTCATTCACAAAACTTTATATGTGTCCTGAAGCCCAGTCTTTTCAGATCGAGGTGGGCCGCGCCCACTTGGTACCGTCAGGCATAATAACACGCCAATATTCTGCGTGTGTGTCTTTATACTAGAAAAGGCATACTTGAGTAATTCTAAGGACCGTAGCGTTTATCACATTGTGCTGACAGTGCAACGCCATGCTCCAAAAGTCAAGGGTTTCCAACGCTTTGCTAAGACGACACGGTGGTGCTACCTGCCCGTCGCTCTGCGATCTACACTTATCGCCTCCGAGACAGGCGTGCATCTTTTTCTGTGGGTGCGCATGCCTTCCTTCGTTTTCGAAAATGACTGCCAGATAGGGCTCGTGTCTAACGTGCCTCGATGCACTCGTTCGCGTTCGCAGCACGGATCGAGACTCTCTAACACAGCGCTTCCAAAATACAATTCACCGATCTTCTCGCGCAGAACATCAAATAAACGTTCTGTTCACTCTCTTCCACACACAAGACTATGGTCTTTCGATGACATTTGCAGGTGAAACATGCAGATATGGGGCCAATTTTTTTACAGACTGTTTGATAGTCTAATTTAGTTTGTTATATCAATTTACCGGTCAATTTTACTTCATTACAATGAGGTTTGAAATGAGGTTTGGTTCTCAATAGAGCTTTCAAAGGAAATTTCATTTACTTTGTATATCAATTATTTTGTTATATCTCATTACATTATAACGAGATTTGAGTGTGTTTATTGACTAGTCACATGGTGAAGTTGGGATGAGAAATAAAATTACTATGTAAGAATAGTATAATTTGTTTTGCACTCGTTATTAAGAGTAATGAAGACGAGCTGATTTTTAACTAGCGATACATCTGTGATGTCGAACATAGAAATTCCAGCGATAAATTTCAAATTGAAACTTTGATTTTTATTTTTTTTCCTCTATAAACACATCTGTAGTGGTGAAATGAACAACAGTAATGTTCTCGGAGTACAGTTTATCAACTGAAAACGATTGATTAAGGTTTTCTCTGTACAGAAATAACCTTTTGCACAGTCTGCAGTCTATGATGCCCTTCATGGTTGCCGTCCTTTTGGTGGGACGGGGATGTCATGTGCCGTTGCCCGTATTGCCATGCCCGACACAGCTACGTCTCGTGCAGAGCTGGCACTGCTGACCAAGAAACCCCGTGCCGCCACGGTGTATGCTGTGGGGCCCGTCAAGCTCGCCTTTCTCGACGTCTCGGCCTTCGAGCGGCTCCTGGGGCCCTGCAAGGAGATTATGATGCGCAACATTGACCAGTACGAGGAGCAGATGGTCCAGGCCTTTGGTGCCAAGGTCAACGTGGCCGACCTCCGATGATGACCCCAAACACGACCCTAAATTTGCCATTCCCTCTCTCCCTCCTCCTATTCCTCGTCACCTTTCCCCCACCCCACCTATATCCCTGTTAACTAGTCGGTCGGGGCTTGCGCAGCCCTGCTCCCTGCAGCGGCCACTGCTGCCGCCGCAATAAACGAGGAGCGCGCCGAGTGTCGCCGGAGCGCCGGCAGCGGTGTTAAAGGCTCTGTGGCATGGCGTCGGCATTCGTGCCGCTCTTTTCTCATGGGTCAACAACGTCAACAGAGTGAGCCGTCATGGCACTGGCACGCAAGACAGAGCAGCGAGAAAGCGCCGGGGCAGCTGGCGATTGTCTCGTCACTAATAATATTGTTGTTACTCTTACAATGCGGTGAATTTTAAGAGAGGCGAGTGAGCGCATTGCAAAAGTTTGGTTCGCGTGCTTCCATGGTTAGGCCAAAGGAGAGCTCTGTCTCGGGGATGAACTGCCAGAGCAGGCTGCAACGGTGTTCCTCCCCACTTAGGACCCCGCAGAGAGGGGGACATGGTACAGTCTTTGCCATCAAAATACCTTTGTAATAGTTTTTGTCTGACCTTTTTTTAAGCCTATTGTGGTGGCGACATACTGCCTGTCCATACGTCGCCCATAGGACCATGGTGTTGGGATGGACCTCAGGCTCGATTCACACGGCTGCCCAATGCTCAGTCACGTCAACATCACGACAATCGGTGCCCTTCACGATACAGCGTGATCTTTTCTTTTTCTTCTCAAAAATGGTGCGCGAGTTCGTTGACTGATGCAGTTACATCAGCAGCATCCCCTTTTTCACCAAAATATGGAACGAAAATGCAACATAATACAAACGCTGGTGAACAACGGTGACACTGTTCAGGGTGTGACAGCTGTGTAAATCGGGCTTTAGTCGGGCTGGTCCTTATTGAAGTGGTGTCTGTTAAAAATACAGGCAAACTTTTTGTTAAAGTTGTGTTGCAATACGACCCCTCCTCCTCTTGCTTTGTCACCAGAGGGCATTGCTAATACAGAGCTCAGTGTTCTATCGACCATGGTCCTCTGGAGGTTTGGTGTGCAGCTACCTCGCCTCACTTAAGGCATTTTAAGCTTGCTCAGTGGTGCCATCTCGTCACGGCCATGCTTCTTGAAGAGGTTGATTAGCATTTTTACACCTCATGAATATTGTTTGCTTCGGATCGAACTGCGCATAGTGCATAGGTCGTTACGTTTGGGGACGCTACCAGTATTCTTTGCACCGAAGGGTCTTTTTTTCTCAAGTGTCCCATAAAAATATGATGCACTTCCGATGTTTTTGCTTCATTCGAAGAGTAGTGATGATTGTGCAACCTGCTCGATGCCTTCTTGTCCTTTGTTGGTTTGCTGTGGGAAACTGAAGGTATATTGTATATTTGATCTTGCTCCCCATTCGGAGACATTGTAGTAGGCTGTGTCAAGCCAGGCAAAGTGCTCATGGGTCGTGCCATGAAGGTAGTAATCGCAATTAAATAAAATGAAGTAAACCTGTTCTCTTATGGCAAGGACATAAAAACTCTACATTTAAGCAAAGTTTAGATTAATTCACACCCTCATTAAAGTTTCTGAGATGCGTCAGTGTTCAATAGACATAAGTGCATCTCTTAAAAGATGGACTGTTTTTATGTGCTGTACTGGTGCACTGCTCAGCAGTTCCGATGGGCATGCTGTGGTCTTTCACTGTACTCGCCGTTCTGGTGTTCCAAACGATCACGGTTTTACTGCATTGAGTTGGGAATGCGAGGAGGCTGATTACGCTCATTAGACTCTGTGCAGTCTATAGAAATGGCAGTGCTGTACGACGTATGGGATACCATACCATCTAGATCCGCAGGCAGTGATAAAAGCAACCCTTCATGTCTTGTACAAATAAATATTGTCGCGTTTCGGTCGTGCACCAGTGCCGGATGTTGTGAATGGTTACCGCGGGAGAGAAAAATTATTGTGGCACTAGCAGATTGTCCCCGTCTTTGTGTGTTACTTGAGAGAGGAGAAAAAAGAAAGCAGTTTATAAAAAGGTGGGCTGCGTTCCAAACAGTTGTCGCAAGTGCGAAGAGTGGCATGCTCTCAGGGTCATCTTAGTCGCATAGCAACATTTACTGCCTTTAGGGAATTAGAGTATGAAGCCTGGTACAGTCGCAAGATACAAGTCTGCTTTGCTTGGGGTGCGAGCCTTTGCACGCCTTCGCTTTTTGCTTCTGCCCGAAATTCACGCCTCTGTGGCAGACACTGCCAACTCGATGCAGCTGAATGCAGGGAGCATCTCGGTGCACACCCGTCCGTTGAGTGGAAAGAACGATGTCTCATTGATAGAACTTTTGTTGAGGTCGTTGCGGCATGCTGTCGGCTGCTTCGGGAAAGAGCATATCGGCATGCAATGTGTTGCATGCCGATATGCTCTTTCCGGTGTCTTGATAAACACCGGGATTCTAGACCATTTCCGGTGTCTTGATAAACACCGGAAATGGTCTAGAATTGCCTATTAGATTAACGAAATTTTTGCTGGTATGATCAATGGTCATCTTGGCTAGCATGTATTATGTTGTCCTTGGAGAAATATTAATCGAGCTTAGGGGGGCCACCACCATGCTAACTGGCAGTTTTCGCATGGCAATGTGTTGCTCTCTTGCTGTCCAAGACTCTTTTTATGCTAGAATGCCAGATGGTAGAGCGTGTGACAAAGTGTTTGCTTGAGTGGTTTGGCAGCTCAGTGCCGACATGATTTCAAATGTTGAATAAGGAACTTCATATAAATGATTCAGTCATCTGGGATGCCTAAATTTATTTTCTCTTCATTTAGTTTAAAGGTCGTTTTGCGACTTTAAACTAAATGACGAGGTTCTCTAGTCAGATGAAGAACTTGTCCTCTTGTTTTTGGAGTACCAGTGCAGTACAGTTTGCTTTACGTTGCTCTATTTGAACTTTTGCCGAATCTTCAAAGCAGTCGAAAAGTTATAGGGGATTGTGACAACCACATTGAGTTTCATCGTACAGTTGTCTATCCTTGCGCCAGCTGTACGTGCAACACACAGTAAAGTCTAGCAAGATGGCACCGTAAACACTGCTGTTGTAAAGCTCCTCTATGGCATCATAAAGCCCCTCTGAAGATTAAGGGGCTTTACGCTGCCGTTGGTGTCATTGGTGTTGGGGCTTTATTTTCTTCGGTGTCGTTAAAGAGTCTCTCTTGTAGAATAGCATTGCCTATTCTATAATGTGACCAACAGTGAAGCCGTTTAAATCAGCACTAGAAGGCTGGAGCAACATGCATGATATGGTGAGCTGAGGGTCAGCATTGTTTTGTTTTCTTGTTGCACAAAGGCAACGTGAAGGCATAAAGCCATAGGTAGTACTGCGCATGAGAAGGCACTGGAGGCACGACTGCCGAAACCTTCGACGGCATTTGGGTGCATCGGGATCTGCCCCCAAAAATGCAAGTCGCAGGCAGCATTTGATTTTGCACTTGGATGTCTTCGTGAGTTTTCTTTTTTTTAGCCTTGCGCACATATGGAGCTATTGCGGGCAACTACCACTGTGGTGCGTTGTTTTTAAAATAATTTATTCGAGCCAGTATCAGCAGTAGCAGCAGCTTGCACAAGCACATAGCTCCACTCGGCGTGCGTGCGTGGGGCTGCATTTGTCTCTCTGTATACATTTGAATCGTTTCGTTGCCGTTATATCTTGTTGACATGTTTATCATATTTTGTTTAGATATATATATATTTTTCTCGGCCATTCATTTCGCGGTTGTGTTCTCTTGCCAACCCAAAATGATGGCCCTCCATTCTCAGCACATTGACCTCACGACCGCCTCCACATCCACACCTTCTCCCATTTTCTTGCCCTTCAGGTCGCCTTCTTCGCAAGCTACGAGCTCACGCACCCTTAGCCTTTGGCGGGGATGGCATTTTTTTGGCTGTTTTTGAATGTAGAGTCGCCCATTATGTAGCTAGTTTGAAGATGAATCGGGGCAGTGTTGAAATATTTGCGAGGGGGGGGACTGTTATGACGGAACACGGCCCGTCTCTCCTGCTGTGGATGTGTAATAATGTTGACGGTGTGTGTGCGTGAAGAAGTGTATTGTCTCTATCGTATTATTTCTTTTCCTTGCCCTTCTACTCGTGTGTGCTCAGCGACGTGCACCGCTTTGATTCAGCCTGCTGTCATGGATATTTGCATTCTTTGTCGTCTTGCCTTTTTGAACCGCTCTTGATGCGGGAGGCCACCACCACACTGGACTGTTGCCATGCCCACCTATACTGTTCAATCTCTTTGTCTTAGTTGTCTGTCCGCTACGGGCCGGGCCCCGTTTGCCAGAGGACGCGCATGCGCACGTCACAATGTTGGCTGCTCTAGCTTGTCTCAAAATGCCCAGATGCTGGACGCCTATCAATATATCGCCGTATTGTCATGTTCGCTGCCTCGGAAGCTCTGATTTAACCACAGAGTTTGGTTCAAAGTGCCAAGATGATGAACGCCAATGTATCTAGCCTGGTCAACTATCTTCACTGCTGTGGTCATGTCTAATTGAGAAATGCGATTATTGGTCCCATGTTCCTGCTTTACCAATCGTGAAACATGTTCGGAACAAAGATCTGTAAGCACTGAATGAGTTCTGAACTCCCTCCCGTGACTTTGATAGGAGTGGTGTGCACCGAAAGCCACAACTTTATCATGGCACAAGTTTGTGATGAACATGGTACCAATATCTGACTACCGCACTTGCACATTGCAAATTTGCGAGATGGTGAGAAAAATTCTGTCCATGTTCGCTAGCTGCCACATGGCAAGAAGATCAAAGCACATGCTAAAACGAGTTGGAAACTAACATGTGGCCTCCGATATCTGGCAGCATAGTGGCGATAACGATGAACTTCCTCTCTAAAGCCATGGTGAGCCCTCGTGTGTAGAATGCAGAGCTGGAAATTAGGCCTTCATATAGGGAAACGGAATTCTTTGGAAAAAGTTAATGTTTCGAGTCGAGCGAAATGCGCGCGTGGAAAGTAAGCCTGGCACAATAAAATTCGCAGCCGCGCTCGTGCGCATGCGCGGTCGCTCTACCCTTGGGTGCCCCCTTTGACCACCGAGCTCATTCCAAGTGTTCTTTCTCCTGTGTTCCTCACGTGTATGCGTCTGTCTTGCACACTCTGAAAATAAAAAAAATACAATATGGCTACCGCTTCGGCAGCGGGACCGAGACTCCGGGTGTGGTTCATTTGTCGTACATTGAGTGGCTGTGTTCGAGGAAAGCTCTGCTCAAATAGTGAACTCATTAGTGTGGGAGTGGTTGTTTAGAAGACGAGAAAGGCACCTAACTTCTGCAGCCCAGTCGGGAGCACAGCTCAGTGCCTGAAGGTGCCAGGACGCAGCACGTGGCACTGTCGGCGTGTTGCGGACATGCCTTCTCTCTCCACTGCTAACAAAGCTGTGGAAAGGGAGAGGAAAGGAGAACTGGTTCCTGAGTTGAACGAACAAAAAGTTGATTGGCGTCAAGACTCGGCAACGCGCTTCTTCTCTGCGTCGCTAGGGCGTATCAACAAGCGTGAGACACTGTAGGCAATCTCCGCAGTAAAGTAGCGGGGCAAGTTTCATGGTATAATGAAGAGTTTACTTGGCAGAAGTAAAATTTCGCCTCAGTTGACAGACTGTGCAGCCGACAGTAATGACTTCCAAAATTTTCTCAGTGAGCGGGCTAGAGCCCCTCTTGCCCCCCTGGTAGATATGCATATGACCCCGTGAGTTTTACTTGCAGGAATAAAACAAGAGCTGTGTGGGAACTGCTCGAGTCTCTTTGCAATCAAGCTTAAAACTGTTTATAATATTTGAATAATCGCAGTGTTGTTCTGTTTGATGCACTGGGGCCATGAAGCTTTATCACATGCCTTTCATTTTGCTCAGTTTTACATGTGCGGAATGTAATGCGCGTTTCAAGTATCCCTGGGTCTCGGCATGGCGTGCATGTTGAAGCATAGGAACATGAACTATGTGTTAAAAGAACTCCGTTTCACAAGCTGTTGGCAGCACTGCCAAAAGTATAGCTTTCTCATCCAACCACAGTTGTGAAAGCATGACAAGTACTCCCTCAAATGTTTTAGGAACCCACAGAAACAAGAAATGCAGAAACTGAAAAGATGGCTTTAATTGAGTTTTTAAAAGCTTGCAGTCTCTCTTAATTATTCGTAATATTGATAGAGAAAGCCCACATGGGCACACATCTGTTTATTCCAGAAACTGAACAAACCTAAAAAAATCCAGATGTTATCGTTATTTGTGAAATGTTATTGTTTCTGCACTGTATTCTAGTTTTTCTTTCTCCATTGCTGTATACCTGAAATGGGATGGTATTTCATTTCTTATGAATTCCCCCCTATGTAATGCCTTCTGGGCCCTTAGGGTATGCAAATAAATAAATATCTGCGGGCAAATGTTGTCAGGTTCATGAGCCTTTTGAAAAAATGGTGTCGCCGAGTTGCTACGAAAGTGTTAACAATTTAGAGTACTTGGTATTTCATTATGGTCCAACTAAGCATGAGGAATAGTTAGGGAGGATGTATGCTAAACTTGCATCTAACAATTACCACCAAGTGTGCATGTCCCTAATTCTGCCCTATAGTCCTTGATTTCAACACCAGGTTTATACAATATGAACAAGATATATCAGAATTTACACTACGGAAAAAGTAGTTCTATCACTTTTTTTTTTTTGAGAAGGTGGGCCCTGGCTTACCACATGCATGATGACTATTTTTAAATATATGCAAACTTTCTTTGAATATCATTAAAGTCCTGTTGAAAAACCGTGGATTCCAAAACAGAGTTAGAGAGAGGGATAGGTTTATTTACAGAAAGGCAGAGAGGTCGGCCTGAGGCTTAGCTTGCTCTAGCCTGCTACTCTACACTGGGGGAGGGGAAAGGGGAGAAGAAAGAATAATGGATGGCGATGGTCGGGAGACCGGGGTTCGATTCCCCGACGGGGAGCAGTAATTATTTTGATTGATTCGTGGTGTTTAACGTCCCAAAACCACCATATGATTATGAGAGACGCCGTAGTGGAGGGCTCCGGAAATTTTGACCACCTGGGGTTCTTTACGTGCACCCAAATCTGAAATCTGAGCACACGGGCCTCGACATTTCCGCCTCCATCGGAAATGCAGCCGCCGCAGCCGGGATTTGAACCCGCGACCTGCGGGTCAGCAGCCGAGTACCTTAGCCACTAGACCACCGCGGCGGGGCAGCAGTAATTATTTTATCCATAAGTTACCATAGGGGGGAAGTTGAGCCTGCACTGCTATACCATTCGGCAAAATAATCTTCGTTTTCTCCATCTCCTCCAGAGTTAGCTAATATAATGGGGAAGCTCTAGCACCAGGTGTCTTTGGTTTTTTTTCTCCCACTGAAACAGTCATGTCACGCTAGAGTTGTTAGCTCAGCTGAAAGCACCGACGTTTCTGCCGTGCATACGCATATCATCGTTAGTATATTCATTCTTCTTCCGGCAGCGAAAGCGGACGGTCGTCCAATCATGAGCTCCGACGGAGCGGCGATAGCGGCCCGCGCCGGTCGCGGAAACAGGAATGATGGCGCAGATGATAAGGACTACGAGATCGTGCTGCCTACGTTGCCCACCGGCCGTGTTGTACTGAACACGTAGTTTTTAACGGGGACGTGCGTGAGAGGCCCTACAGAGTCGAGGATTTCCGGGACGCCCTCGCATCAATTGGTGTGCTTCCTGACGTCGTGGCGTTAGGCGCTTACCAAATTAACCATGTGTGGGCGGTGACCTTGAACACCAGTGAAGCCACCAAGAAACTGGCTGCGGTTAAGGAACTTGAAGTGAAAGGCCGCCGGTGTATCATCTTGGACCCAGAAGACAAGCAAGTGAAGCTTCGCCTCCACTGGATGCTTCACGGCGTTCTGGACGAATATATTCGCATGGCTTTTGCGGCCTTTGGCAACGTCACCAAGGTGACTCGAGAGCGTTGGCGGGTCCAAGGTATGAAGGAAAAGGGCTCGACCACAAGAACCGTCCTGCTGAAGTTGAAGCCCGGATACAAAGTGGACGACCTTCCCCACCAAGTTCGAGTTGCAGGGGAGCTAGCCCCCGTTTTGGTGCCCGGACGAGCCATGCAGTGCCTACGATGTCATGGCACGGGACACGTCCGCCGAGACTGCAAGGTGCCCCGGTGCTCCAAGTGCCTGTCGTTATGGGCATGTGGACGCGGACTGGATACGCACCTACGTCGGACGACAGGGCTATCGAAGGCGGATGACCGGGAGGAAATGATGGATGTCGTCGAGGCAGAGGAGGCGGCTCGGGGCACCGACGAGGCCACAAAGCAGGCCGGACCTCGAGACTCGTTGGCGCCTTTCTGCGGTGAAGCCCCGAAAAGGAACACCCCGGCGGACCAAGAAGCGCTAGGCGACTCGGCAGGGTCTGTCATCCAGCTGGTGGCACAGGCTCTGCCTGCGGCTTTGAGAGGCGATACCGGTGACACACTAACCCTCCCAGAAGCGGCGGGTGACACATCCATCTCATCCATGGTGACGTGAAAGCCTCCGAAAGCTCACCAGCAACCAAGGACGGTGAGCGCGAGGATGTCAACGAGCTACCGTTGGAGAAGAGTGGCTTTCAAGTACCGACCCACGCCGCTGCGGCTCCCAACGTCCCCAGCCCCCAGCCAGCAATGACAGTGCTGAAACGACCACGCCTGGGCTCGAGGAACCGCCAGCAAAGACTTTGCAAGGACTGCGGCCGTCTATTCGACCGCGTCCCAACATTCCGGCTGAAAAGCGCGGCGGCAACGTCGAGCCAGTCGGGCAGTCAACAGCTTCGCCGGACGGCACCGCCGGCGGTGGTACAGTCTAGCCTATAGGCGCGAAGGGTGAGCGCAATGCTGCCGGTTTCCTTTCTTATCTTCAAAATGGCGCCTGCTTTTCCGTTGAATGTCGCCACTCTTAACGTCAGAGGACTGGCAGGTAAACGAAAACAAAGCCAGCTGTACCGTCTCGTAACGGAGCGCGACATTGACGTGTTAGCGGTACAGGAAACGAAAGTTAATGGCGATGCAGAGACCGGCAGCATGGTGCAACTGTTTGCGTCGAGGTTTTTTGTTGTAGTTAGCCACGCAGTGGGCACATCGGCTGGCTGCGTACTTTTTGTTAAAAAGTTGCCTGGGCTTAAAGTGAACGCCCATTTTTCGTGTGAAGCGGGTCGATGTGCTGTTCTTGACTTTGCTCTGAATAACACCGATTGGCGGGTCGTGTGCGTGTACGCGTCCAACAGGGTTGAAGAAAAGGCAAAGTTTTTTTTCTCGGGCTTCAGCAACGCCTCTGTGTGGGAAAGAAATTAGTAATGCTGGGCGACTTTAATTGAATCTTGAGCGCACACGACAAAACAAGCACCCGGGGTTACAGAGATAAGAGCACCGACATCTTGACTAGTATTATCGCAAAATGGGACGTCGAAAATGTAGCAGAGTGGGCACAAGTGCGGTCAAGTACACGCGTTTTGAAGACCCTAGCCAGACAAGATTTGACCGCATTTACGTTTCCGTCGACATCCTGCCAGAATTCACTGGTTATGATGTCATCCCTGTGTCTTTTTCCGATCACTGCTTAGTACTCTGCTCTATCGGTATTACCAAGCGAAATAAGTCTTTCTCATGGGAACTGTGGAAATTGAACGTATGTTATGTACCGAAGACAGATAATAAATAAAAAAAAATGTCAAGCTAGAGTTGTGATCTCGCTGAGAACACCGTCGTGTCTGCAGTGCATGCGCATATCCTCGTTAGTATAGTGGTCAGTATCCCCGCCTGTCACGCGGGAGACCGGGGTTCGATTCCCCGACGGGAAGTAGTAATTTTTTTATCCATAAGTTACGATAGGGTGGAAGTTGAACCTGCACTGCTATACCAATCGGCAAAATAATCTTTCTCTCCATATCCTCCAGACTAAGCTAAGGTAATGGGGAAGCTCTAGCGCCAGGTGTCTTCGTTTTTTTTTCTCTCCCACTGAAACAGTCATGTCAAGCTAGAGTTGTGATCTCGCTGACAACACCGTCGTGTCTGCCGTGCATGGTGGTAGTGGTTACAATGAAGAGGAAAAAGGCACCTAATTTCTGTCTGCCTTCAGGCGACACGGCGCAGTGCCTTATAGGGGTGGGGGGAAGGAGGGATAAAAAAGAATAGAAGGAAAGTAGAAGCAGAAGAAGACAGCCAACGAGAGGAAAAAGAAGGAGATAGGAAAGTGGGGATCCGGTCGAAGCAGTCCAAGGGCGGGGTGCCACAATGCGAGAGCTACACGGCGTCAGGAGACCGCGGAGGGCGAACCAGTCGGCGGGAGCTACGCTGAAGTCGGAGATCGCGAGGGCACAACCGTCCAGCTTGAAATCCTGCGAGCGAATCCCTGCCGTGCATGCGCATATCCTCGTTATACTTGGCGACAGCTTTTCTTGACATTGGAGCGAAGGCTACGGAGGCGGGGCCTCCTCACATTCGTGTTACTACGCAAGTAGTCCGGCAGCTTGCAGCCGATTTCGGTTCCAGTTTCGGTTTTCGCTTGCTCGCTGCGCTAGTGTGATTATTATAGCAAAATGTATGCATGCAAAATGGGAACGCCAAAGTTAAACTTTGATGAGAGTGCATACATGCAGCTAGTTACTGTGATGTTTATATACTGGTACATATAAAATTTTTTGTTGTTCAGAACGTTTTCCCAGCATTGAGGAGAGACCCGCTCAAGTTTGCCCGGTGACGCCAGCGCTTGCCTTTACCCTGCCAGAAAAAGCGCACAAGAGTAGAGTCTTCCGACCCTTGCGCTCCCTTTGGCTTCCACGCACTTGCGAAGCACGCGCTGCACGTGAAACGTCCCTCGTTCCGCGATGTCACCCCAACAGAAAAGGGGGTGACACTGCTGCGGTTGAGTAGTAACGTTGGTCACAATAACCATGCAAACACGAAGAGGTCGACTCCACCAGTGAAATTCTACCGATTCCCAAACCGATGGTATGAAACAAGCAGACGACAGAAATGGATTAAAGCAGTGTGCCGAAAAAAGTATGTAAACAATTTTTTTCATAAAAATTAGCACGCGCACAATGCATTCAAAATTACGGGTGTTAATTCCTGCGTCAGCGTTCCTCTAATCTATCGAGTTACTCGGAGATGCACGTCCCCATCTTAAAAGTATAAATTTTCAACGCCCGTCTTTAGATCACTGTTAAAAAATAGCGAAGAAATATTTTGTGCTGCTACTATTATTCAATACTGTTGGGGACGTAGTAGTTAAAGCTGTGTGCACATGTGGTATTGGTAATGTGTTGTTATATATTTTTAAATCTACGCAGCGCCGACGGAAGTGTGTGGTTGCCAAAAGCTTGGTTAACCATGAAAAAAAGAAAAAAAAATGCATTAGCCGTTGTTGCACGTCTGTTGGCAGATACAGTGAACCAGTTGTTGCTGAGTGTGCAGGGGTAGCCCGAACAACATGGTGCATTTTTGATACGTGACCAAGATAAAATGCCTTTATAGCAATGCGCTCTTCCCCTGCAGATTAGACACACACAAAAAGTTTCTCTGAAAGCTGGGCGCTCATCATGATGGTACGCACGCTGTTCGTGAACTCAAGGTACCAGCGAACAGTGAAGTTTAGGGTCCGTGTTCAGCCCAGTATACACGGGTACGCGCCACACGTGATCGAATGTTAACGTTTACGGTATTGAGCCCTGGTACAGGCGAAATGCAAGGCCGGTTGCGGCACGATCCGGCCACGGGCCTGTCTTGTTTCAGTTTTGCTGTATTCGGTTTACGCCCTCAAAGGCTGTCAGCAATGATCGGCGCAGACTGCGCCTCAGTGTTCGAGAAGCCTCACAATTGTTGTAGATCGTTGCTAAGATTGCGCGCAAGACGCGAACAGTGAAGCTTATTTCAGAGCTTGCGCGGCCACCAGTGATAAGGCTGGAAAGTTCTATGCGTGATGTATAAAAGACGGCGCGTCCCAACGATGAGCAGCTTTTCCACGGCCGATGCTGTGCTCGCCGCTGCAAGAGCAAGCAGCAGACGCAGCCGGCGTACGGAAAACGTGGTGCTGTCCAAGAAATAAAAAAAGAAAAAAAAACTAGGGCGCACGATAACTTCTTTTCCATGAACAGCGTCCCATACTTGATCTATCCTTATAATGAAGAAAGTTTTATTTATTCGGGCCAAGTAGCTATTAGAATCGGAAAATAAAATAGGTACTATTTCCTGGCGCGCGCGCATGTAGGCGATTCGGCTCTGTAGCTTCCACAGTGCTGTCAAGAAAAGCTGTCGCCGAGTATAGTATAGTGGCACTCCACTTTCGGCTTCGGTGGGAGGAGACGGACGTGTGATGGCTCGCTCCGTGCGAGGTGCTTCGGCGGCCGCTGCTGGCCGCGGTGTTAGGTTCCCTTCTGCACCATCGGATTACTGGTTTTTGTTGCCTACATTGCCGTCGGGTGACAGTATGGAAGAGTGTGTGTTTCTGCACGGTGATTTGGAAAAAAAGACCATACCGGTTGGAAGACTTTCGGGCCCCATTGGAAGAAGTGGGACTGATCAAGGCGATCACTGGCATTGGAGCCTTCCAGATAAATCACATCTGGCTGGTGAAGATGCGAAGCAAGGATGACAAAGATGCATTACTCAAAACAGGTGGACTCCGAGTCAAGGGTGGCTTCCGTGCTATCATCGACCCTATCCAACATGATGTAACCGTGAAAATCCACTGGGTTGACATTGCGGTCTCGAATGAGAGCATTCGACAAGCGTTTGGTGAGTTTGGTGAAGTTCTGGAGGTTTCCAACGACAACTGGACTGTCGCGGGCTTTGAACTCGCGATATCGACGACGAGGGTGGTGCGACTGAAACTGAAGGAAGGCGTGGTGCTAGAAGACTTGCCGCACCTTTTTAAGATTGGAGGGGGCACCGTCCTTCTTGTGGCCCCGGGTCGGGCACCGCTTTGCTTAAGGTGTCACATCAAGGACATATACGACGGGACTGCCAGACTCCCCGCTGTGGTGTATGCCGAGCGTTTGCACATGAAAGTCAAGATTGCGTCAGGAGTTATGCCAGAGTTACGAAGACCGCGCTGCCAACAGACGACGCCCAAGATAATCTAATGGACGCCGAAGAGGCTGTGAAGTTGGCCCCTGGCAGCAATGCTGTGGGACCCGACGCCACGGTTCGGGCAACTGGAGAAGAGACAGCCAACGCGACAACGCAAGACGGCAAAGACTCAACGAAAGAATCCGAGGAGTTGGCTGCAACAGGCGGCCAGCAGGACATTCAAGAATCGATGGAGGAAGATATGGGTACCAGTGGCGAGATCTCTACGCGAGAAGCCAGCACAAAGTCTCCGGAAGCGACCACGGGACGCGGCAAGCGTTACCGAGTGGAGAGCACGGAACGCAACCTGAAATGCCCGGAGCGTCTGTGGCATCGCGTCACGGGCGCTAAGAGTAAAAAATATGCCCTCGAAACCCGGTCGGCGTCGTCGTCGCCGGTTCGGGGACAGGATCGAGACGCGTAAGACCCCGGTTTTCCCACTGCACGGTATAGGAGACACGGTAAGCTCAGCATTGTAGTTTTCATCTTTGTCATCAACATGGCTAGCATGACTGCGCCTTTACGCATTGGTACGCTGAATGTACGTGGTCTAGGAACGCGTCGCAAACAGTACCAGTTGAAACGCTTGATGCAAGAAAAAGACCTTGACTTGCTCGCGGTCCAGGAGACTAAAGTTAGTACTGAGGACGCGACTGATATACTTGGCGACAGCTTTTTTTGACAGCACTGTGGAAGTTATAGAGCCGAACCGCCTGCATGCGCGCGCGCCAGGAAATAGTACCTATTTTATTTTCCGATTCTAATAGCTACTTGGCCCGAATAAATAAAACTTTCTTCATTATAAGGATAGAACAAGTATGGGACGCTGTTCATGGAAAAGAAGTTATCGTGCGCCCTAGTTTTTTTCTTTTTTATTTCTTGGACGGCACCACGTTTTCCGTACGCCGGCTGCGTCTGCTGCTTGCTCTTGCAGCGGCGAGCACAGCATCGGCCGTGGAAAAGCTGCTCATCGTTGGGACGCGCCGTCTTTTATACATCACGCATAGAACTTTCCAGCCTTATCACTGGTGGCCACGCAAGCTCTGAAAATAAGCTTCACTGTTCGCGTCTTGCGCGCAATCTTAGCAACGATCTACAACAATTGTGAGGCTTCTCGAACACTGAGGCGCAGTCTGCGCCGATCATTGCTGACAGCCTTTGAGGGCGTAAACCGAATACAGCAAAACTGAAACAAGACAGACCCGTGGCCGGATCGTGCCGCAACCGGCCTTGCATTTCGCCTGTACCAGGGCTCAATACCGTAAACGTTAATATTCGATCACGTGTGGCGCGTACGTATATACTGGGCTGAACACGGAACCTAGACTTCACTGTTATACAGGCTGAATAATGCTGGGAAAACGTTCTGAACAACGGAAAATTTTATATGTACCAGTATACAAACAGCACAGTAACTAGCTGCATGTATGCGTTCTCATCAAAGTTTAACTCTGACGTTCCCATTTTGCACGCATACATTTTGCTAAACACACTAGCGCAGCGAGCAAGCGAAAACCGCAACTGGAACCGAAATCGGCTGCAAGCTGCCCGACTACTTGCGTAGTAACACAAATCTGCGGAGGCCCCGCCTCCGTAGCCTTCGCTCCAATGTCAAGAAAAGCTGTCGCCGAGTATAGTACTGCGGAAGCGCTTATAGCTTGGTAGCAGAATTTTCATTGCGGTACAATGCGTGTGTGAGCTATGCAGTGGGAGCATCAGCCGGTTGTTTTATTTTTGTCAAGAACTCTCTTGGTATTGCAGTGGAAGAGGTCACAAGTTGCCTACACGGGCGTTTTGTTTCGTGTGTCTTTTGTTACGGGAACACTAAATTCAGAGTTATCTGTGTATACGCACCTACAAATTCGAGAGACAGATGTTTTTTCGGGAAATGCAAGCGTAATTCGAATTTCAGAAATGTGTGATTCTGTTGGGTGACTTGAATTGTGTTTTGACCCTAGAATATTGCGCGTATACTGCTAAATTAGGTGATGAAAGCGTTGTTTTGCTTAGAGAGAGCCTTAATAAGTACTTTTTACATGACGTAGCTCTGTTTGCGATGGGTGGCAGTCGCCAACACTTCACACATTTTCAAGGTTCGAGTCACGCACGACTAGATCGAGCATATGTTTGCTCTGAGATAGTACCTTTATGTCAGAACTATGACGTTTATGCTGTTTCCTTCAGTGATCATTGCTTAGTTTTGTTTGAGATAGGTAGAAAGTGCAAAAAGAAGGTTGTATGGGAAACATGGAAACTGAATACTAAGATAATTACGCACGAAGGGTTTGTAGATAAGACAAAGAAGGAAATCGAGAATTTTTTCAAAAACGCAGAAAAGAGTGCCACGGAAAGATGGGAATTATTTAAGCAAAAGATAAAAATGAACGCAATAGAGTGTGGTTGCTACTTGCAGTATCAAGCTCGAAAACAGGAACGTGAGCTACGGGCAGAGCTAAATGATTTGGTGAATATTGAAGCAGAAAACCCGGGCTTATTCACACATCAACTGCAGGTTGTCAAAAACAAAATTGAATGTCTTGAAGAAGATGAATATAAAGGCGCAATTATACGAGCAAGAGCTGAGAGATACCTCGTGGGTGGAGCCCCGACAAAGCGAGCCTTGTCAGATGAAAAGGCATATGCGCGAGCTCACGACATACTAGAGATAGAATGGAATGATGAGATATTGAGAAAACATAAAGATATTATGAAAGCTTTTGAAAACTATTATCAGGACTTGTTTGCTTATCGCGAACCAAAGGAGCCGGGTTTTGTAGATGAGTTCTTGATAGAAATTCTGACACTTAATGCTGAGGACACACATTTATTGGAAATGTCTATTAGTATAGGGGAAATTGAGAAGGCTATCGATGATCTTGGCATTGGCAAATCACCTGATCCAGATGGCTATAATGCCACCTTTTACAAGGCGTTCAAGGAGGATATGGCCGCCGCGTTGCATGAGGTTTTTTCAGAGTCGCAAAACTCTGCCTCCATCGTTTAATTGGGCACACACCGTGCTGATTCCTAAAGGGAAAGAGCAACATGTTTTACGCAAAGTGACAGGATACAGGCCAATCACGCTAACAAACGTAGATTATAAGGTGTTTATGAAAGTTCTGGCTAGGACGTTGCAAGGAGTTATATACAAGTTGGTCGGGTCACATCAGACTTGCGGCATCAAGCGTAGGAGCATATTCACGAATATTCATGTTGCCAGGAGCATTTTGGAGTATTGTGACGCTTCGATTCTAAGAGTAGCTATGTTGCAAATTGATCTAGCCAAGGATTTCGACATGGTTCCACACAATATACTCTTCATGCTAGCTGAGTACGATGGTCTTGGTGCGATCATATGTAAAGGTATTAGATTGGCATACAAAAGTTCAACCACAAATTTAATTGTGAATTGAGAACTCTCACAGCGCATACAAGTACTTTCCTCCGTGAGCCAGGGGCGTCCTTCAAGTCCTTTGCTCTTCGCTCTATTTTTGGAGCCACTGTGTCAGAAAGTGATTCACCATGCAGGGATTAATGGTTTCAGGTTGCAGTTATGTGAAGTGCGTGTTTTGGCACACGCCGACGATATTGCCTTTTTTGCTGTTGATAGAGAGAGTGTCACTTCGTTATTAAAAATCACTCAAAGGTTTTGTGACACGAGTGGAAGTTTAATGAACAAATAGAAAAGCATTGGTTTATGGCATGGTAATTGGGACCTTACGCCCAGTTCCTTCGGAAATGTTCAGTGGCTCACGACACCTAGTCGTTACCCAGGGGTACCATTGGACAGGTATCAAGACAGTGAAGCATTTTGGCTTAGAAAGGCTGAAGAACTGCGCGCGACCGCCGAAGGATGGGGCGGTCGTGGCTTGTCAATTTTCTCTCGGTCAGCTGTATGCAACGTGTTTCTGGCTGCTAAAATTACGTACCTTTTGCAAGTATACAGTTGTACGCGTAAAAGCATTCACAAAGTCCACAGGATATTCGTCACGTTCATCTGGAGCTCTACGTGGGAGAGAACATCTAGAACGAACTTGTTTCGGCGAGTTAAGCAAGGAGGGCTGTCTCTGTGCCATCTGTTTCTTAACCAAGTAATATCACGTTTCCTGCTCATTACAGAGCAAAGAGACTCGTTTTTACGTTCTTTATTTCAAACAACGCTGTTACACCACATGCCTGACTTCTTTGTATCTTCAGACAGGCGAGAACGACATACCTTGTCACCGTTCTTGCGCGAAGTTGTGTTCTAATATGGTTTAAGGGCGAGGTTTTCGATGGATTACCTAACTAATGTGAAAAGAAAGCGCCTTATGAAAGACCTAATACAGAATGTTTTTCCTGTGCCCCTGTACCGTTCAAAGTTTGAAAATCACATGGTCATGACGTACTAAAGCGAGTGAAAAACATGTGTATACCACCCAATGTGAAAACCTTCTTTTTTGAACTTCATATGGGAACCTTGCCAGTGAAAACGTGGCTTGAAGAGAGAGGGATGTATGTACCATGAGGAAGAAGCTGTCTCCTGTGTAACAAACCTGAGACCATTGAACATGTGTTTATTGATTGTAAGAACGCTATTTTCTTTTGGGACATTTTACAGAGGACTTTAAAAAAAGATTTACCTCTTACTTCATATGGAATTCGTTTTTGCCTTGTGATAGTTCTGTGCAAAATTTGGATGTTATATTTTTACTTGGTCTTCATTCGGTTTGGCGTAGTATGCTATCGTACAGACACTGTGATGTGAGAGTTCTATCCGTTAATGAGTGTTTTGTGGAAGCTGTTATAAAAGTGCGAGATGTGTATAATACTACCGACTGTAATGAAGATGTAATATCTTTGTTTGATGAGTTGTCACACATGAAACACGTGTGATAGTGATTGTCATATTAGCTTGACCTGTAGTCAAGAAGGCAATAAAGAAAAAAAAATAGTATAGTGGTCAGTATCCCCGCCTGTCACGCGGGAGACAGGGGTTCGATTCCCCGACGGGGAGCAGTAATTTTTTAGTTACCATAGGGTGGAAATTGAACCTGCACTGCTATACCATTCGGCAAAATAATCTTCGTTTTCTCCATCTCCTCCAGAGTAAGCTAATATAATGGGGAAGCTCTAGCGCCAGGTGTCTTTGTTTTTTTTTCTCTCCCACTGAAACATTCATGTCAAGCTAGAGTTGTGATCTCGCTGACAACACCGTCGTGGCTGCTGTGCATGCGCATATCCTTGTTAGTATAGTGGTCAGTATCCCCGCCTGTCACGCGGGAGACCGGGGTTTGATTCCCCGACGGGGAGCAGTAATTTTTTAGTTACCGTAGGGTGGAAGTTGAACCTGCACTGCTATACCATCCGGCAAAATAATCTTCGTTTTCTCCATCTCCTCCAGAGTAAGCTAATATAATGGGGAAGCTATAGCGCCAGGTGTCTTTGTTTTTTTTTCTCTCCCACTGAAACATTCATGTCAAGCTAGAGTTGTGATCTCGCTGACAACACCGTCGTGGCTGCTGTGCATGCGCATATCCTTGTTAGTATAGTGGTCAGTATCCCCGCCTTTCACGCGGGAGACCGGGGTTTGATTCCCCGACGGGGAGCAGTAATTTTTTAGTTACCATAGGGTGGAAATTGAACCTGCACTGCTATACCATTCGGCAAAATAATCTTCGTTTTCTCCATCTCCTCCAGAGTAAGCTAATATAATGGGGAAGCTCTAGCGCCAGGTGTCTTTGTTTTTTTTTCTCTCCCACTGAAACATTCATGTCAAGCTAGAGTTGTGATCTCGCTGACAACACCGTCGTGGCTGCTGTGCATGCGCATATCCTTGTTAGTATAGTGGTCAGTATCCCCGCCTGTCACGCGGGAGACAGGGGTTCGATTCCCCGACGGGGAGCAGTAATTTTTTAGTTACCGTAGGGTGGAAGTTGAACCTGCACTGCTATACCATTCGGCAAAATAATCTTCGTTTTCTCCATCTCCTCCAGAGTAAGCTAATATAATGGGGAAGCTCTAGCGCCAGGTGTCTTTGTTTTTTTTTTCTCTCCCACTGAAACATTCATGTCAAGCTAGAGTTGTGATCTCGCTGACAACACCGTCGTGGCTGCTGTGCATGCGCATATCCTTGTTAGTATAGTGGTCAGTATCCCCGCCTGTCACGCGGGAGACAGGGGTTCGATTCCCCGACGGGGAGCAGTAATTTTTTAGTTAC
Organism: Rhipicephalus microplus; assembly: GCF_013339725.1. Classification (NCBI taxonomy): domain Eukaryota; kingdom Metazoa; phylum Arthropoda; class Arachnida; order Ixodida; family Ixodidae; genus Rhipicephalus; species Rhipicephalus microplus. Next base: position 2,797 of record NW_023612902.1, on the reverse strand, counting down.
CGTAGGGTGGAAGTTGAACCTGCACTGCTATACCATTCGGCAAAATAATCTTCGTTTTCTCCATCTCCTCCAGAGTAAGCTAATATAATGGGGAAGCTCTAGCGCCAGGTGTCTTTGTTTTTTTTTCTCTCCCACTGAAACATTCATGTCAAGCTAGAGTTGTGATCTCGCTGACAACACCGTCGTGGCTGCTGTGCATGCGCATATCCTTGTTAGTATAGTGGTCAGTATCCCCGCCTGTCACGCGGGAGACAGGGGTTCGATTCCCCGACGGGGAGCAGTAATTTTTTAGTTACCATAGGGTGGAAATTGAACCTGCACTGCTATACCATTCGGCAAAATAATCTTCGTTTTCTCCATCTCCTCCAGAGTAAGCTAATATAATGGGGAAGCTCTAGCGCCAGGTGTCTTTGTTTTTTTTCTCTCCCACTGAAACAGTCATGTCAAGCTAGAGTTGTGATCTCGCTGACAACACCGTCGTGTCTGCCGTGCATGCGCATATCCTCGTTAGTATAGTGGTCAGTATCCCCGCCTGTCACGCGGGAGACCGGGGTTGGATTCCCCGACGGGGAGCAGTAATTTTTAGTTACCGTAGGGTGGAAGTTGAACCTGCACTGCTATACCATTCGGCAAAATAATCTTCGTTTTCTCCATCTCCTCCAGAGTAAGCTAATATAATGGGGAAGCTCTAGCGCCAGGTGTCTTTGTTTTTTTTCTCTCCCACTGAAACATTCATGTCAAGCTAGAGTTGTGATCTCGCTGACAACACCGTCGTGGCTGCTGTGCATGCGCATATCCTTGTTAGTATAGTGGTCAGTATCCCCGCCTTTCACGCGGGAGACCGGGGTTTGATTCCCCGACGGGGAGCAGTAATTTTTTAGTTACCGTAGGGTGGAAGTTGAACCTGCACTGCTATACCATTCGGCAAAATAATCTTCGTTTTCTCCATCTCCTCCAGAGTAAGCTAATATAATGGGGAAGCTCTAGCGCCAGGTGTCTTTGTTTTTTTTTCTCTCCCACTGAAACATTCATGTCAAGCTAGAGTTGTGATCTCGCTGACAACACCGTCGTGGCTGCTGTGCATGCGCATATCCTTGTTAGTATAGTGGTCAGTATCCCCGCCTGTCACGCGGGAGACCGGGGTTTGATTCCCCGACGGGGAGCAGTAATTTTTTAGTTACCGTAGGGTGGAAGTTGAACCTGCACTGCTATACCATTCGGCAAAATAATCTTCGTTTTCTCCATCTCCTCCAGAGTAAGCTAATATAATGGGGAAGCTCTAGCGCCAGGTGTCTTTGTTTTTTTTTCTCTCCCACTGAAACATTCATGTCAAGCTAGAGTTGTGATCTCGCTGACAACACCGTCGTGGCTGCTGTGCATGTGCATATCCTTGTTAGTATAGTGGTCAGTATCCCCGCCTGTCACGCGGGAGACCGGGGTTTGATTCCCCGACGGGGAGCAGTAATTTTTTAGTTACCGTAGGGTGGAAGTTGAACCTGCACTGCTATACCATTCGGGAAAATAATCTTCGTTTTCTCCATCTCCTCCAGAGTAAGCTAATATAATGGGGAAGCTCTAGCGCCAGGTGTCTTTGTTTTTTTTTCTCTCCCACTGAAACATTCATGTCAAGCTAGAGTTGTGATCTCGCTGACAACACCGTCGTGGCTGCTGTGCATGCGCATATCCTTGTTAGTATAGTGGTCAGTATCCCCGCCTTTCACGCGGGAGACCGGGGTTTGATTCCCCGACGGGGAGCAGTAATTTTTTAGTTACCGTAGGGTGGAAGTTGAACCTGCACTGCTATACCATTCGGCAAAATAATCTTCGTTTTCCTCCATCTCCTCCAGAGTAAGCTAATATAATGGGGAAGCTCTAGCGCCAGGTGTCTTTGTTTTTTTTTCTCTCCCACTGAAACATTCATGTCAAGCTAGAGTTGTGATCTCGCTGACAACACCGTCGTGGCTGCTGTGCATGCGCATATCCTTGTTAGTATAGTGGTCAGTATCCCCGCCTGTCACGCGGGAGACCGGGGTTTGATTCCCCGACGGGGAGCAGTAATTTTTTAGTTACCGTAGGGTGGAAGTTGAACCTGCACTGCTATACCATTCGGCAAAATAATCTTTGTTTTCTCCATCTCCTCCAGAGTAAGCTAATATAATGGGGAAGCTCTAGCGCCAGGTGTCTTTGTTTTTTTTTCTCTACCACTGAAACATTCATGTCAAGCTAGAGTTGTGATCTCGCTGACAACACCGTCGTGGCTGCTGTGCATGCGCATATCCTCGTTAGTATAGTGGTCAGTATCCCCGCCTGTCACGCGGGAGACCGGGGTTTGATTCCCCGACGGGGAGCAGTAATTTTTTAGTTACCGTAGGGTGGAAATTGAACCTGCACTGCTATACCATTCGGCAAAATAATCTTCGTTTACTCCATCTCCTCCAGAGTAAGCTAATATAATGGAGAAGCTCTAGTGCCAGGTGTCTGTGTTTTTTTTTCTCTCCCACTGAAACAGTCGTGTCAAGCTAGAGTTGTGATCTCGCTGACAACACCGTCGTGGCTGCTGTGCATGCGCATATCCTTGTTAGTATAGTGGTCAGTATCCCCGCCTGTCACGCGGGAGACCGGGGTTGGATTCCCCGACGGGGAGCAGTAATTTTTTAGTTACCGCAGGGTGGAAGTTGAACCTGCACTGCTATACCATTCGGCAAAATAATCTTCGTTTTCTCCGTATCCTCCGGAGTAAGCTAATATAATGGGGAAGCTCTAGCGCCAGGTGTCTGTTTTTTTTCTCTCCCACTGA